>VSMD01103491.1:0-30166 GCA_008750895.1 Mirza zaza | reverse complement strand
CTAGCTCTCTGGGAGGCCGAGGTGGGCGGATCGTTTGAGCTCAGGAGTTCGAGACCAGCCTGAGCAAGAGCGAGACCCCATCTCTACTATAAATAGAAAGAAATTAATTGGCCAACTAAAATATATATAGAAAAAATTAGCCGGGCATGGTGGCACATGCCTGTAGTCCCAGCTACTTGGGAGGCTGAGGCAGCAGGATTGCTTGAGCCCAGGAGTTTGAGGTTGCTGTGAGCTAGGCTGATGCCACGGCACTCACTCTAGCCTGGGCAATAAAGTGAAACTCTGTCTCAAAAAAAAAAAAAAAGAAACTACCAAAGGAAAAGCAAATTAAATCCAATAAAGAAGGGAGGAAAAAGAGCAGATTATTGGAATAGGAACAATAAAATAGTATTAAGAAAATGAAAATAGTCTTTAAAAAACTAATAAAATTGATAAATCCTTGGCAAGAAAGAGAAGGCACTAATTACCATATGGAAAAGGGGACTCTACATATTCTATAGATATTAAAAAGATCATAAAATGTTATGAAAACTTTATCATGATAAATAGAATTTAGATGAAATTAACAAATTAGAAAATACTACCTATCAAAAATAACATCAGATAAAATAAAAATTTGATTAGTATCAATAACTAATAAATTTTCCATAGAGAAAACTCCAGGACTAGATAGCTTCCATAATGAACTACCTAAGATTTAAGGAGAAAATAAAGGCAATGTTAAGCTTTTTTTCTTTTTAGAGAATAAGAGGAATAATTATCAACCTGTTTTATGAGACTAATATAACTGTGGTTTCATAACCTGACAGACATTATAATACAGGTGAATTATAGACTAATTTTCTTCATGAACACAGATGTAAAAATCCTAAACAAAATATTAGCATACTGAATACAGTGCTACATAAAAAGATACTATATGATGACTAAATTGGGTTTATTACAAAGGCATAAGGTGGTTTTAACATCTGAAAAATCAATCCATGTAATTTACCATATCAATAACAGAAAGGAAAACCAAGATTATCTCAATAGCTGCAATGAAAACATTTGGCAATATTCACTATGCATTCATGATTTAAAAAAATTTTTCAGCAAACTGGGAATGGAATGGAACTTTTTTGATCTAATAAAAAACATCTAAAGTCTTTACAGCAAACATCGCACTTAATGGTAAAATGTTGAAAGTTTTCCCTCTGAGATTTAAAACGACAAAGACGCCGCTACTCCTGCTCTATTTAATGTTCTGCTGGAGGTCCTAGCTGGCAAAATATGGCAAGAATAAGAAATTTTTTTTAAATAAAAAGGGAAAAAAATAAGATTTCCATTATTCACAGACAATATAATTCTATAGACAGAAAAGCCAAAACGACCTGCAGATAAATTGTTAGACCTAATAAATAAGGTTGCTGGATACAAGATCAATACTGCAGATAAATATCAATTGTTTTCTGAATACGAATGAGAAATACAAAATGCAATTTTAAAAAGATATATTTTGTGATAGAAAATGTTAGCATGTGTAATGAAAGCCGTGTAAGATCTCTACACAGAAAAATAAAAACCATTACTATGAGTTTGTAAGTATTCCCTGAATAAATAGAGGGATATACTGTGGTTACAGATTAGAAGAATTAATTTTGCAAAGATGTTGATTCTTGCCTAATCTACAGATTCAGTGTAATGCCAATAAACTTCCAGTAGGTTTGTGGGAATTTATACAGTAACTAAAATTTATATGGAAATGCAAAGGGAAAGAACAAAAAAGCTAAATGTCTAAGAATAACAAACCTTCATTTGCTTGACCAGATATCAAGACAATAAAACTGTAGCAACCAAAGGCATTGTGATATTGCTGGAAGGAGAAAAAAGTAAAGCAATGGAGAATAGAGCCCACACCCAGAGTCTTGCATATATGGACAATTGTATATTTTTTTTTTTTTTTTTGAGACAGAGTCTGCTTTGTTGCCCAGGCTAGAGTGAGTGCCGTGGCATCAGCCTAGCTCACAGCAACCTCAAACTCCTGGGCTCAAGCGATCCTCCTGCCTCAGCCTCCCGAGTAGCTGGGACTACAGGCATGCGCCACCATGCCTAGCTAATTTTTTCTATATATTTTTAGTTGGCCAATTAATTTCTTTCTATTTTTAGTAGAGACGGGGTCTCGCTCTTGCTCAGGCTGGTCTCGAACTCCTGAGCTCCAACGATCTGCTCACCTCCGCCTCCCAGAGTGCTAGGATTACAGGTGTGAGCCACTGCACCTGGCCAACAATTGAATTTTGACAAAGATTTTCTTCTAAAAATTCATAGTTTTAATTTTACATTTCATAATCCATTTTGCAATAATTTTGTATATGGTGCCAGATATGGAGCAAAGTTCATTTCTTTGAATATAGAGAACTGTTTGTTCCAGCAACATTAGTTGAAAAGATAATTGACCATGCATGGGGCTATATCTAGATCTGTTATTCTTTTCTGTTGATCTGTGTCTTTCTTTACACAGATTCCATACTCTTGATTACTGCAGCTTTATAAGTCTTGAAATCAGGTACTGTTAGGGCTCAAATTTAATTCTTCTTTTCCAAAGTTGTTTCCTTTGTATTTCCACATAAATTTTAGAATCAGCTTGTCAGTTTCTACAAAGAAGCCTGCAGGAATTTTGGTTGGGCTTGAACTGAATCCATAGGTCAGTTTGTGGGTAATTGACATCTTAACAATGATGAGTTCATGATTCATGATCACGATCTAGCACTCCCTTTACTTTGGTCTTTCGTTTCTCTCAGCCATGTTTTCTAGTTTTCAGTGTATAGATCTTGCACATCTTGTTTCTTGCACATACTTGATTTCTTAAGTATTTGATCTTTTTTGATGCAATTATAAATGGTATTTGTAAATTTCCAGTTTCTGATTGTTACCAGTATATAGAAATCTCATTTTTATATATTGACCTTGTATCCTTTAAGCTTCTCTTTCCAGATGCCTCCTCTATTGTGAAGCTCTCCCCAGCTCCCCCTGACTTTCCTCTGCCCCAGCTGCCCAGTATCATGTGCAGGTCTTTACCCCAGCACCTCATCAATTGGATTGGGGCCATGTGCCCGTCAGACGGGGAGCCCATTGGAGCTGGAAGGGGCCCTATTTGATTTATCTTATGTCCACTAGGGTCCAGCCCAAGGTCTTGCACACAGTAGGCACTGAGTGTATGTCTGAGGGAAAGATGGATGGAGAATTGTATGTGTCACAGCAAGTGCTCATGTAGAAGCAGAACCGGCCTGTTTTTGTGTCTGAATCTACTATACCTTTCCATGTGCCACAGTGGTGTGTGTACTCCTGAATGCCATCAGTAGACCACGGTCTCCGTAAATAATGTTTGTCAGATGCCTACTGCATGCCAGGCACTGTGCTAGGCTTCTTGCACACGCCCTCCCCCTTCCCTTCTCTTGGAAAGCTCTAGCCACTCTCAACTCCCGGTGGTTTTTCCAGTACACCAAACCCATGGCCCCTCGGGGCCTGTGCACCGCATTCCCCTTTGCCTGGAACTTTCCCTGCAGACACCTGCCTTCGCTTGTTCCCTTACCTCCAGTAGCCCCTGCTCAAACGTCGCCTCCTCAGGGAAGCCCTCTCTGAACACTCCATCTAAAGATGGACACTGTGTCCATCCCTCTGCCTGCGCTCTCCACCTGACACAGCAGGCTCATCCCCCAGGCCATTCAGTGCACTTGCCCGTCCTCATTTAATCATCTGCACCCGATTCTAGGAAGGCACTGCGTTTTGGGTCACTAATAACAATGTCCCACGTATCATAGCATGTGCCAAGCGGACTGCCTAATGCTTTCCGTGGGTGACTTCCCTCAGTCCACACAGCACCCTCATGAGGTGGGGCTTGTTTTCTGAGAAAGGTCCGATTACTTGTGCACAGACCCCCGATGCTGCCCAGCGTCCTTCCCCCGTGGTCCTGCTGAGGACGAGGGACGCCACGTGGCGCTGCGAGCGAGTCTGCCTGATTACCTGAGCGGTCCTTCTGTTTAGTTTTGTAGGTGACCCTGACAGGCTTCTGCATATCCAGATAGAAGATTCCCCGGAAGCCAAGATTTTCCCCTTTTTTCGCCACCTCTGTCACTTTATCGGTGAGGAGCGTTCCCTGACCAGGCAGCCCCTGGTCTGTACCCAGGAAGCAGAGTGGCCTCGTCCACACATCCGTTGCTGACCTCGACTCCCAGTGCTCAGGAGCGGAGGGGCAGTGCTCAGCACATGCCTGGCCAGTGTGGATGGACAGGCCACGTCCAGCTTCTCGGGAGCCCTCAGCAATGCGACAACGGGGGCATTTACCTCCTGGGCTGGGGTGGGTGGGGCGGCGCAATATTAGAGTACCAGGTTTTGGGCTGAGCACCCTGTGTTGTGGCCCTGGCTGGCGGCTGTGTCCTTGTGGCCTGTTGTAAAATGAGGGTGCCAGCCATCCTCGGGCGCACACGCTCAAGATGGCCTGCTCTGGCCCGGGCTCTGGGGACCTGGAGGTGACTCTCACGCCATCCTTGCCCTCATCCCCAGTCAGCAGGGTAGGGTGGGAAAGAAGGAAGACTCCAGAGTCCCCCCAGCTCTGACTTCTGTGATCCTCAATGTGTGTACCCAGCCCCTCTGTCCCACCATGCACAAGTGAGGCCCACCAGTTACTTACCTCATTGGGGGTAGACTTTTCAGTGATTCTCAGGGCTCAGGAGTGGCCCCAGGGGAGCAAGTCCCTGGAGAGAGCAGGGCAGAGTCAGGTCAGAGGCCCCCACCCCCGTGACTGCCTGTCTGGTACCAGTACAGCCCCTAGCCCGAGCTGTTGCGCCAGGGGCTGGAACATGGCATGTTGGCCAGGCCACCCCTTATTTGCCCAGCAGACGGCAACTGTCACTAGACTGGGATCTGAGACTTCACATGTGTCCCGCCATGAGATAGCAGAGCCTTGTGGCCCCAAAGGGCCCCTGTCCAGCCCCACCTCCCTGGGCAGCTCTGGGCCAGTCCTTAACGGCTCTGTGCCTCCATTGCTTCATCCATGCCCATTCAGTCGTCCTGAGTCACCTCTGAGTCCTCCAGCCTGACAGTCTGACTTTGCACTTGGTGTTTTCCTTCAGTTCTTTTTTTTTTTTTTTTTTGAGACAGAGTCTCACTTTGTTGTCCAGGCTAGAGTGAGTGCCGTGGCGTCAGCCTAGCTCACAGCAACCTCAATCTCCTGGGCTCAAGCAATCCTGCTGCCTCAGCCTCCCAAGTAGCTGGGACTACAGGCATGCGCCACCATGCCCGGCTAATTTTTTCTCTATATATTAGTTGGCCAATTAATTTCTTTCTATTTATAGTAGGGACGGGGTCCCGCTCTTGCTCAGGTTGGTTTCGAACTCCTGAGCTCAAACGATCCGCCCACCTCGGCCTCCCAGAGAGCTAGGATTACAGGCGTGAGCCACCACGCCCGGCCTTCCTTCAGTTCTTGAAGGTGCCCAGGCCAGCCCCCCATGCCAGCTGAGGTTTCCTCCTTACCTCTCGCTGGCCAGGACTCAGCATCAGGGGTTATAGCTGACATTTCTGTGCCAGGCACTGGGCTAAGTATAGAGCAAAACCAAACCCTATGGGATGGGGAGTATATTGTTATCCCATTTTCCAGATGAGGAAACTGTGGCTTAAAGTAACTTGACCAAGTCCCACAGCCAGTGAGTGGCAGGGTGGGTTTGCACCCAAGCCACGCTGCCTCTCAGTGCCTAGGTGTCCTTGGGGCATGATCCTGTCATCCCCACTGTGGGAGGCCAGGCACAGGCCTTGCTAACAATGCCAGATGCCCAGACATGATCCTCTTGAGCTTCCAGCCAGGCCAGACAACAAAAGTGTCCTAGAGAAGTCACATGACTTGCCTGGGATACTTGTGCTGGTTCTGAACTCGCTCACCGGCTCTCTGAGGCCGGTGTCTGACTGCCACCTGGGCCCACAGGGAGAAGAGCCGTGCATGACCGCCTCCTTTCTTTCTGCAGAAATTCACATCGAGCTTGGCTCTGTCATCTTGATCTTTTCCACCAGGGGAATCAGTCGCAGCTGTGCGACCATTGTGGCCTACCTCATGCACCAGTACAATCAGACCATGAAGGTACGCATTCCCGGGGCCAGAGTGGGACCTGGCAGGGATAGGGACCCAGCACTGCTTTGAGCCCTAATCAGGGTGGGAAGGAGAACAACTGGGGAGGTGGGGAGAGCTCCAAGTCTAGGGCGGCACCCTGGGGCTAGGTCCCCATGTTGCAGGGTAGAGGTCTGAGGCTGGGCATGCAGTGCTGGGCCAGGGACTCAGGCCAGGCGTGGCTTGCAGCATTGCCTGCGTGGTCCCCGCTGCCATCAGTCTGTCTACCGGTGTTTGTTTACCCAAGGGAGGGTGGCTTGGAGTCACAGGACTGCAGCACAGATTGGCTTCCACAGGCTCCCAGACCAACAATCTTCCGTGACCTGAGCACGGGGCTCAGGGTGGGAGGGAAAGTGCAGGGCCGGCACCGCAAACCCCAGGCAGAACTCAGAACTCCCAGGCAGCGTTCGCTCAGGCACCTCCCTGGGGAAGGGGACCTGGCCTGTCATGTCACATCGTGTTCGTGGTCTTGGAGGGCTTGAGTCAGACCTGAAAAGCCTCCACATCTGCCCAGGGGAGTTCTTGGGGGAGGCGAGGAGGGACAAAGAACAATGAGGATCAGAGTCCGTTGGCCAGTGGTTTTTACATGGTTCCAGCGTGCTCTTTGCGGGAGAAGCTGTAAGCTCGAAAGTCTTGGATATCTACAATTCCACTTCCAAAACGAGTGTCAACACAGACTTGCAGGCTTGTGTTCCTGGCAACATTATCCACAACGGCCAAAAGGTGGAAGTGACCCGAGTGTCCGTAGACAAGCAAATGGATACACAAAACGTGATACGTGCGTACAGTGGAAGATCATTCAGCCTTAAAGAGCAAGGAAATCCTAACGCCTGCGATGACATGGATGAACCTCGAGGGGGTTACGCTAAGTGAAACAAACCAGTCCCAAAAGGACACATACCATGTGATTCCATTTACCTGAGGTACCTATGCTACCAAAGCCATAGACACAGGTGAACAGGGTGCCAGAGGCTGGGGGAGGGGCGCTGGGGAGTCAGTGTTTCATGGGGACAGAGTGTCAGTTTGAAAGATGAAAAAGTTCTGGAGATGGTGTGATGGTTTGATCACAGCGTGAATGTCCTTAATGCCACTGACCTGTATGGATAAAATGGTAAATTTTATGTATATTTTACCACAGTTTTAAAGAAAGAGTCCGAATGCAAAATCAGAGGGGCTGGAGTTTGAGGATGTAAGGCCCAGATCCCTGTTCCCTCACCACATTCAAGGCATAGTTTTGGGGCCCCCATTCTGCGCTCACTGCCTGCTTGAGGAATATTTGGGTGTGTACTGGGGGAGGGGAGTGGTGTCACTGATAAGGCTTGGCAGGAAAGGCTATGCAGAGACCACTCTCCAGGCCCCTCCTCAGGAATCTGTCCTCAGAGGGGCCCCCTCGCTGCCTTGCGAGCTGGTAGGAGGAGAAGGTGGGGAGCTGCCACCCAACTGGGCTGAAGGCAGAGCTCGCCTGCCTGCCCGCCCGCCCCCTCCCCCCACAGGGTCTTTGGGGAGTTCCGGGACTTGAGCTCCCCTAGAGTTTGAAAGAGGCCAATCTGGTGACCTTCACCAAGCCCTGCCCTGTTGTGGTCCCTGGTTTCCACAGAAAAGGTTGGTCACAAAAAGGTCTTCAGAGCCCCCCAACTCTGACAGTTAGTGTGCTGTCCAACAGAGGTCACAGGTCACTTGCCAGGGCTGGCTGGGACAAGAGCAAATGAGGAGGACTCTCCCTCCCGCTCAGCTTCTCCAAGTGTCCCAGCAGGTAGGCCCAAGCCCCAAAGCGGCGGGGCGCCTGCAGGAGCATTCTGGTCAGAACTGCCATCTCAAGAACTCATGTCCAGAAAGCCTCACAGCCCACAGAGCTGTGGTCGAGAAGGACTGCCCCTGTGTCCTTGTGTGGTGTAGCTTTTCCTGCTATAGGCAGCACCCTGGATGGCCGACACAGGTCGACTCTGTGGGGAGTGATCTTCCTTTCTGTTGTATGTGGCGCTGGAGTCCTAGGGGTCGGGCTGCCCATCCATGGCTTGGGGATGTCATGCTCTCTGGCTGCTGTCAGCTCAGCCATGATGATCAGAGCCCTCTGGACAGGCAGAGAAGGGTGTGGGCTTCTCACAGGCCCAGGAGACTGTTTTGTGGGGCCCAGCCCAGCTCCTCGGGTGCTAAGGCCCAGGGTGGAGGGTCAGGGAGTGAGGTGGGAAGAACCTGGGACCCGCGGTCTGCTGGCACCCAGAGCCACCCCTGACCTGGGCTTTCAGAGCTTTGGTGCAAGGTTGTGTGGGATCCCAGAGCCATCAGACCCTTAAGAAATCAATTTCAGTGTTTAGGAATAGCTTTGTCCCTTAAAGATCTTCAGAGACAGATTTAAAAAAAACAAACAAAAAACCCCCGACTCCGGAGGCACTATAATAACTAACTTTGATGTTTTAGTATTTATGTGTAATAAAAACACATTCGCGATGACCCTGTGGCATAGTTATTATCCCCGTTTGGCGTAACTCCAGGGGTGTGTAAGTGGCAAAGCTGGAATCCAAAGCCAGAGGCGCCCAGCTGGAGAAGCTGGGGCAGCAGGGAGAACACCGACCTTGCAGGCTGCAGAACGGGGCCTGGGCTGGTGCTACCCCATACCAAGTGTGACCTGGGCATGTCCCTTTACCTTTCTGTCACTGAAGTAGGTAGAGTGAAGCCGACAGCATCTGCCCTTCCTGCCTGCTGCCTTTGCTGTGAGAGTCCCAGCAGGTGCTTTGTGGCTGGAAGGGTGGGGGGGGGAGTGTGGAGTGGGGGGGGGGGATGTATGTGGTTCATGGTTCTTCCTCAAGGGCCTGTTCTGACCCGGCCAGGACTAAGTAAGACTTAAAACTGCACGGCGTTGCCCCTGGAACTACTTTTAAAAAGAAATTGTGGTGAAATATATATAACATAAAATTTACCATCTTAATCATTTGTAAATGTATATTTTAGTAGTGTTAAGTACATCCACATTGTTGTGCAACCAACCTCCCAAACTTTTTCACCTTGCCAAACCGAAACTCTATACCCATTAAACAACTCTCCATTTCCCTCCTCCCTGCAGCCCCTGGCAACTACCATTCTTCTTTCTGTCTCTATGAATGTGACTACTCTAGATACCTTATATAATTTCTTTTCTTTTTGAGGCTGAATAATCCATTATATGTAGAATTTACCAGTGAACCCATCTGGGCTGAGTGCTTTCTGTTTTGGATGGTAATTATTGATTTGATTTCTTTAATAAATATAGGCCTATTCAGATTGTCAATTTCTCCTTGTGTGAGTTTTGGCAGATTGTGTCTTTCAAGAAATTAGTCAATCAAATTTGTGGGCCTGGAGTCATTCACAGTTATCCTTTCAATGTCCATTAGGATCCGTAGTGATGTCCCCTCTTTCTCTGCTGATATTGGTGACTGTGTCGTCTTTTTTTTTTTTGTGGTGAGTCTAGGTAGGGGCTTATTGATTTTATTGATCTTTTCAAAGAACTAGCTTTTGATTTCATTGATTTTTCTCTATTGATTTTCTGTTTTCAATTTTTTTTTTTTTTTTTTTTTTACATGTGGATATTTAGTTTTCCCAACACCATTTGTTGAAAAGACTGTTGTTTTCCCCCACTGAATGGTCTTGGCATCCTGTTGAAAATCACTTGACCATATATGTAAAGGTTTATTTCTGGGCTCTCTCTTTTATTCCATTGGTCTGTCTTCATGCCAGTACAACACTGTTTTGATTACTGTAGCTTTGTAATCAGGTTTGAAATTAGGAAGTGTGAACCTGCAACTTCGTTCTTCCTTTTAAAAATTTTTGGGTTTTGGCTATATGGGGTCCCTTAAGATTCCATATGAATTTTAGGATTTTTTTCTATTTCTGTAAGAAACTGCCATTGAGATTTTGATAGAGATTGCCTTAAATCTGTAGATTGCTTTGGATAGTATTGACATCTTAACAATATTAAGTCTTCCAACCCATGAACATGGGATGTTTTTCCATTTATCTGTGGCTTTAATTTAGATCGGCAATGTTTTGTAGTTTTCAGTGTACAAGTCTTTTGCCTCATTAATTATTATATTCTTTTTGATGCTATTGTAAATGGAATTGTTAATCTCCTTTTGGATTACTCATTGTTAGTGTCTAGAAATGCAACTGATTTTTGCATGTTAATTTCGTATCCTGAAACTGCTGGATTTTTAAATTAGCTTTAATAGTTTGTGTGTGTGTGTGTACATAATTTTAGTGTTTTCTACACAGGAGATCATGTTATCTTTGAACGGAGATAATTTTACTTCTTCCTTTCCAACTTGGATGCCTTTTATCTTTATTTTTTACCTAAATTGTTTTGGCTAGGACTCCCAGTACTGTGTTCAATAGAATTGATGAAAATGGGCATTCTTGCCTTGTTCTTGATCTTAGAGGAAAAACTCTCAGTCTTTCACCATTGAGTGTGATGTTAGCTGTGGGCTTCTTGCATATAGCCTTTATCAGGTTGAGGTAGTTTCCTTCTAGTCCTAGTTTGTTAAGGCACAACACTTTTGCCTTTTCCTTTGTCCTCAATCCTCATGGAGACCAGCTGCTCACCTTCCTCTGGGTAATAACCCTCCCTGCACTTTAGGGTAGATGCTGAAAGAAGGTAGCTCCAGTTTTCCTTCTTCAGAGAATTTACCCACAGCTCTCTTCTCTTTTCCATTAATTCAGTCAGTCACAATGCAAAGCTTTGTTGAGGCTGCATTGTGTGCCAGGCTTGGCATAGGGCTCTCCCACCCACAGGAGGTTGGTTCATGTATGTTGTCTTGAATCCTCACAAGAGCTGTCTGAAATAGGAATTATTTCTGCCCCCATATTTAGAAGGAGAGATGCAGAGGGGCTTGCTCAAGGTATAGCTGGTCCCCATGACTCCTGGCCCTAATGAATTAACCCCAGGGTGCTTCTGTGTCCAACCCTTGAGCCATGCTACTGGCCCTGGGCAAGTACCTCCTGTCCCTCCCAAACTGGCTCTGATCCAGGTGGAAAGGGCCCTGGACCAATGCTGAAGTTTGCTTTCTGTCTTTGCATTGATAGAGGTCCTGGGCCTACGTCAAGAAGTGCAAAAACAACATGCGTCCAAATAGGGGCTTGGTGATTCAGCTTTTGCAATGGGAGGAGATCGTCCTTGGAGACCAAGTCACAGACATCATGGATCCTCTCTACTGATCATCTCCACATCCCAGCGATGGGTGCTGAAGAACTTTGCTTGGGGGCTTTTTGTGGGTGGAGGGCCAGAGTATGTATACTCAGGTTGGTCTGGAAGAAGAAGGCCTTTGCCGCCTGAAGCCTCATGTCAGCCTCCTGCATTGGTTCTTCCCAGGCTCCTCGTTCACTCCACATAGCAGGTGTTCTCTGCTCAGGCTCAGTGCGAACCTACATCCTTGCTGTCCTGGACCACCCACGCTGCGCTCCTGAGGCTGCCTGGGAAAAAGCATCTGGCTGCTGGAGCAGCTGCCCCACACACCCCTGTCACCTGGACCTTTTGGAGGCTGTCTGGGAGAAGCCCGCAGGTTGCCTGTGTTGGACCATAGGAAAAGTTACAATGCCCATAGGTGGAGATCCCACAGTCCCAGAGATGCCAGGCCCCAGAGCTCCTGGAGGCTCCAGGAATGAGGATACACCCAGTGCTCCCTTGACAATCATGTGATACAGATTTTCCCCTCCCTCCCCCTCATTTCTGCCTGGTCTTGTTCACCGAGGAAAGATTCCCACCTTTCCCATAGCCCACAGCTAAGGTTTCTAGAAATTCTTCAGGTTTTAAAGGGAGTTGTTTTCTAAATGCACTTCCCCAAGGCTGGCAGCACCCACAGAACAATCTGGGAACCAGGAGAGAGCACAGACAAGGGGGATGGCGGGGAATTTAGGATGTCCATCAATGCAGGGCCTGTCTTGAATCCACACAGCAGCCATTCCCTGCTGCTATCTGTGTGGGTCTGGGGACACAGAGATGAATGTCATCCAGCCTCCTAGGACTCCCTGCAGAGGGATGGAGGGGGTGGGGGTTCCCCCCAACATTAGGGCAAGCCTTCTAGGAGGAGTGGGGTTTTGCCAGAGGGAGAAGGGCTTTTCAGACAGCACTGGCTTTTGTCAGGGTCTGGGTTGCTGCAGAGCCTGGGCTGGCTGCAGACCAAGGGCTCCGTCTGGTTAGGGACCTCCTGGCAGGGTAGAGCCACTGCAAAGTTCAAGGACATGGTGGGGAATTAGCCTTGTGTTTTAGGAAGGGCGGTCTGGTGGCCGCGTGAAGCGATAGTGGAGGGGAGGCTGGAGGCAGGGAGACGAGTAAGGAGGCCGCTGTAAAAATCCAGGGAGAGAAGAGCCTCCCAATCCCTTGAAGAGGCACAGCTTCCCAAGGACGAACGTTCGAGGCAGGTTGTCACCTCCTTGGCCTTGGTTTGCTCCCAGCATGACGGGCCGGGTCACCACGGGCTGCCCTACTTGGCTGGCACAGTCGGTGCAGCCAGGCCCGGGGGCTGCAGCCGCCCCCGACGGAGTCTAGGCCGGGACTCTCGGGCGAGCAGCGGTCGCGCACGAGGCCCCGCCCCGGGCCCGCCCTGGGCGCGGATTGGCTGGGGCAGGGGGCGGGGCCAGCGCCGCTCCGCCAGGCCCATTCCCGTTGGTGCCCGAGCGGCGCGAGCCCGGAAGCCGACGGGGAGGCGGCGGAGGCGCCTCGGGCCGCCGGGGTTTCGGCGCCGTCCTCGACTCGGGGCTCCCAGAGCGGCAGCCATGCATCCCCCGCCCCCTGGCCCGCTGGGCGACTGCCTGCGGGACTGGGAGGATCTGCAGCAGGACTTCCAGAACATCCAGGTGAGCGCCGCCGAGGACGCCCATTGGCCCTGAGCCCCGTCTCTCTGGCTGGGGGTCAAGGGTCGGGCAGTCGTGGGTCAGGCAGCGGGGAGCTCAGGGTCAGGGGCGGGGGCCCCGGCATCGCTTCCGAGGGCGGCGAGGCCCCGAGTCCCGGTGTCCCCGGCCGGCCCTTCCAGAGTCTGGCGACAGCCCCATGCGCCCGGCGACCCTGGCGGGACCCCACTGCGCTGGGCGACCTCGGCCTCTCGTGAGGGCCTCGGAGAGAGGCCGGAACACCTCCCCACAATCCCGACCCGGACCCATCCCCTCCCAGGAGGGCGGCCGCCTGGGTCAGATGCGGCAGAGCTGGTCCTTGGCCGGTACCTCAGCGAACGCGCCGCTCTCGGGCAGATGTGGGCTGAGTGCTGCGGGGACTGCGGGAGTCGCCCTGGATGGGGAAGTGGGGTTCGGGTGAAGTCCAAGCCCGGACGGGGGTGGGGCCGTCCCAGGCGGAGGGACAGCGCCCACCAAGGCCTTCAGAAGGAAAGAGGGCTTGACAGGTCCTTGTGGCTGTGGCTAGGACATGAGGGGAGAAGTGGGCGGGGTGGGCCCCCGCAGGGACACCTGGGGCCTGGCTGGATCAGAGTCTCTCTGATGCCAGAGGGAAGTCGTGGGAGGAATTGTCTGGATTGGGCTTGTAGGGGCCACTGGGGCTGTTCTGTCCAGAGGCCGAGGAGAACAAGGCTGCTGGCCTCATCCAGTCAGGAGAGGGTGGTGGCTGTGGGTAGGAAGAAGAGGGCTGGGGTCTGAGGGGGTGTGATGGCCCCTCCTGGGTATGAGAAACAAGACCCAGACAGAGTAGAGCCCAGGTCAGCTGGATTAGGCCTTTTGCCTCTCCTGGCTTGGGTCCAGCCCCCTCCTGTCACCATTGAGACCTAGCTGCCCCCAAGCCCTGCCACGCCTGCTGCCACTGGTGCTTCTCCCCAGAGGCCAAAGCAGACCCAGGCTCCCCATCTTTCTGCCACTGCCTTGGCCATAGCCCCTGCTTGGCTCCCCCCATACTGCCCCTTGCCCTATTTCTAGGCTGTGCTGTTCCCAAATTCACCCACCAGGGCAAAGTGCTCTGGGGAAGCCCTGGGCCACAGGTGCTGGGGGAGGGGAGGGGAGGGGGACTTCGAGTAAGGCAGAGGCCCAAAGGCTGAAGCTGATGACCTTTAACCTGGAAGGAAGGGAATCCTGGGATGACAGGAGCTGCCCCTGTACTCAAAGGCTGGATAGGCAGGAGGTGCCTGGAGGGCAGGGACTGGCTTTGGGCAGCTTGATTGGTCCAGCTGAACTGGGGCCTAGAATCCAGACCCAGGATGGGACAGACAGCCCCTGTAGGGGTGGGGACAGACAGCAGAGGAGCTGAGACTAAGAAAACCTTCAGGAAACTGGTCTGTGTCTGGGGGAGGGCTTGCTGTGGGTACTTCTGGGCTTGCAGGAAGACACCAGCTCCTTGCCTGCCCTGGGGGAAGAGCAACCTCAGAGACATCTCCAGGCAGGCATGGCTAGTTCTGCTTCCTTTTCCTGCTGAGACCCTCCCAAGGAGCTCTGGGGAGCTGGTGTCCCACTCCTTGCCTGCAGGCTATGGCTAAGTGGCTCTCCAACCAGTCTTCTCCTTCTCCTTCCCCCTCAGGAGACCCACCGGCTATACCGCCTGAAGCTGGAGGAGCTGATCAAACTGCAGAACAACTGCACCAGCTCCATCACTCGGCAGAAGAAGCGGCTCCAGGAGCTAGCCCTTGTCCTGAAGAAGTTAGGACGCCCTGTCCTGCCCTACCCACCCCTACCTTCCTTGGACTGGGTGTGGGCGTCTGACCTGGGGTGGGAGAGCTGGTGCTGAGTCATGGGGCTACCCTGTGCTTCCTGGCCTGCGGTTTTGCCCTTCTGCCCCGAGGGTATCGGGTAGGACACCTGGGAGCCCGCCCCGCTCTGACTCTCTGGCCCCACCTGCAGATGCAAACCCTCCCTCCCAGCAGAGGCCGAGGAGGCCGCACAGGAGCTGGAGAACCAGATGAAAGAACGCCACGGCCTCTTCTTTGACATGGAGGCCTATTTGCCCAAGAAGAACGGGTGAGAGCCCCCACCCACACCCGCCACCCCAGCTCAGTTCACAGCCACTCCTGGGAGAGAGGCCTGAAGCCAGGTGCTGCTGCTTGGTCATTCCATCAACAAATGTTCCCTGGACCCGCTGTGGGCTGAGAAATGAGGCACAGTCCTGATGTCAGGAGAGACAGCCCAACTGACAGTGACAGCTCATTGGGATAGGTGCTTTGTGGGGGAAGTACAGGGAAGTGGGGGCACGGTGAGGAAGGAGTGTAGAGGTCGGGAAGAGCTTTCTGGAGTCAGAGCTGCCTGGCTGAGTCTTCCTGTGCCCCAGGAAGAGGGGTAGCAGCAGGTGAATGTGAAGGCAGGGAGCCGAACTGCGGTGGCCAGAGCTCAGGTGGGAGGCGAGAGGGAGCGAGCAGATCAGGTAGTGCCGGTCACTGCCACTGGAGAGGATGGATGGGACTGTATAAAACCCTAGACTGAGCCAAAACTTGCAGCAGGGGCAGCTGCAGGCAGCAAGAGGGCTGGGAGAGAGCGTGACCCAAAAGGCGAGGGAGGAGGGCGTGTCAGTCCTCAGAGTAGACAAGGTGTAGGTGTGACAAAGGGGACGCGTACTTCCTGGAAGCTGGGACATTTGGTGAGAATCATTTGGTACAATGTGTGTGTGTGGGGGGTCAGAAGTTGATATTGGGGATGATGGAAGAGCGGAAGTGGGGAGACAGCTAAGTTTGCGCCACTTTCTAGAAGCTTGGTTGTGAGTGGAAAGAGAAGTTAGGAACCAGTAGCAGGAAATGAGCACAGGCTTGAGGGGTGTGGGTGCTACTCTGACCTGGGAGAGACCTGAGCTTATCCACCTGCTGAGAGGAGGGGCCCACAGCGGGGAAAGGCCCAGAAGAGGGGCTGGAGTGATGGAAGAAAGCCCCTGGGGCGGGGCAGCAGAGACATGGGTGGCCAGGCCGTTTTCTCAGTGATGTCGCAGGCAGGGCTGGGGGTGGGAGTGAGGATGTGGTGGGAAGCCCAGTGGGACTGTGTCTGCAGCTGGGGGCGCAGGGTCTGCGGGTGGGGGCGGGCAGTCTTTGCCACCTGGCTGGTTTGGGCTGGAGTCCCCGCCCTGCCCTGGAATCCCTTTGCAGCTTTAGGTAAGTCCCCTGACCACTCTGAGCCTCTGTCCCTATGGCTCGAGAGTGAACAGGAGTACATGTGTTGGATGCAGCTGCTTAGTAAGTGGCTGTGACTTTACTGTCATTTCTTGGAGTGTCTCTGATGGAGAAGGGCAAGTCGAGCTTGGCTGGTGGGAGCTGAAGGGGTTATGGGGCTCGGCTGGCTTGGGAGACTGTGCAGGGCCTGGGTGACAAGAAGTTGCTGCAAGGCCAGGCATTCAGGACACAACCAGAGCTCTGAGTCTCCGAGGCAGGCTGCTCCGGGTTGAAAGGAGGTCCTGGGTATGGCCGTGTGTGTAGGTGGCTAAAGTGGCTCAGGGCTGAAGGTTCTGGAGTCGAGGTGGCAAGGGGCAGGTGGTAGATGGCGATCATCCCACGGACACTTGAGTCCACGGGCCAGGCCCTCGGGACGGCTGTCCGCAGGCTGGGAGAGCCAGGCTCTCCCCCACCTCGAGGTGGGGGAGCTTCAGGCAAGACATGGAAAGCAGGGGCCTCAGTTTACCCTGGTCGGGACTCTGGAGCGGGCAGGGAGAGCGCAGGGCGTTGCGTGGAGTAGGTCTACAATACGCCCAAGGTCAGAGCCCTGCGCCAAGGCTGTGGGGCAGGCAGCAGGTGGGGCGGTGGCCCAGCCTCTGGCCCAGCACACTCAGGGCTCTGTGCCATGTAGCTTTTCTGTCACTTGGGGCATCTCCTCACCCAATCTCCTCCCCTAGGTTGTACCTGAGCCTGGTTCTGGGGAACGTCAATGTGACACTCCTGAGCAAGCAGGCTAAGTAATTTGTTTTTGTGGGCTGGGTCCGTACCCCCCATCCCAAGCACATTCCACCTGGCTAAGCCTTGGGGCTCAGGGGCTGCTCCCCATGCGGGCCCTGTGCACCCTCAAAGCGTGTCCTGGGGCAGAGGCAAGGGTGGCCCCGCCAGCATCCTTGCCCGTCTCAAAGCATGTGCCCCGCAGGTTCGCCTACAAAGACGAGTATGAGAAGTTCAAGCTCTACCTCACCATCATCCTCATCCTCATCTCCTTCACCTGCCGCTTCCTGCTCAACTCCAGGTGGGTGTCCTGCTGTTGGGGTGAGTCCCTGCACCCTCTTCCAGGCTCTGTGGCACCAACCCTCTGTACCATCCCCAGGGTGACAGATGCTGCCTTCAACTTCCTGCTGGTCTGGTACTACTGCACACTGACCATCCGCGAGAGCATCCTCATCAACAACGGCTCCCGGTGGGCAGGGAGGCCTGGCCCTCCTGGGGCTCCTTGGGGTGGGCGCCCTGGAGGGGCCGTGACCCTCTGGGAAGTGGGGACTGGGCCAGGGCACTGGTTTCTTCCCACCTCTGCCTCTTCCCTGTCCCTGAGCCCTGATCCTGTGAGGGGACAGGAGTGTGACGGTGGCTCCCTGACACAGGATCAAAGGCTGGTGGGTTTTCCATCACTACGTGTCCACGTTCCTGTCAGGAGTCATGTTGACATGGTGAGTGGCCCTGGCCTCAGCTGGTGGGAGCCGGGACTGGAGAGAGATGGAGTCCCCAGAGGTCCCCATACCTCCCTTTGCTTTCTACCTTAGGCCTGATGGTCTCATGTACCAGAAGTTCCGGAACCAATTCCTGTCCTTCTCCATGTACCAGAGTGAGTGTCTTCGAGGTCCCTTCTCAGTTCCGGACTCGCCCACGGTGGGGGGAAGGGGCAGGGGGCAGGGGAAGAACCATGGCTCCAACCTGTCCCTAACGCCCGGCTGCAGGTTTCGTGCAGTTCCTGCAGTACTACTACCAGAGCGGCTGCCTGTACCGCCTGCGGGCCCTGGGTGAGCGGCACACCATGGACCTCACTGTGGGTGAGTCAGCTGGGCCCCCCTCTGGCATCTTGAGGGGCAGATGGGATGGACTCTCCTTTCCTCTCGCCCTGGGTCTGAGTGACGGTGCCCACATCTGTCCCTGGTCATCCTGTGCCCTGCCCCTTGTCTCCCCAGAGGGCTTCCAGTCCTGGATGTGGCGGGGCCTCACCTTCCTGCTGCCTTTTCTTTTCTTCGGACATGTGAGTTGCACCTGTGTGTCCGCATCCATCTGTCCGTCCTGCCCTGGGTTTGGGCTTGAGCAGGAACTGGATTTACTGAGTAAAACTGCTCCCTTCCCCTCAGTTCTGGCAGCTTTATAACGCGCTGACGTTGTTTAACCTGGCCCGGGACCCTCAGTGCAAGGAGTGGCAGGTGAGCCAGAGTCCCTGGAGAGGACAGCTTGGGGCAGGGGGTAGAGGTCCTGTCCCGGCCCCTGTCCTCACACCGATTCTTCCCACAGGTGCTAATGTGCGGCTTCCCCTTCCTTCTCCTCTTCCTCGGCAACTTCTTCACCACCCTGCGGGTGGTGCACCAGAAGTTCCACAGCCAGCGGCATGGGAGCAAGAAAGACTGAGGCCGGGCCCTCTCCTGCTGGCCCCAAAGGGGCCTCTGTATCCGTGTGTTGTGGGAGGGGGCGGGAGGCACCCCTCCTGTGTGTGTGTATGTCTGGGGGGGTCTCTTTTGTTCTCCCCTGGGTTTTGTGGGCTCTGTGGGCCCTGAAGGAAGACCTGGTCCTGTGTCCCAGCCTGCAGAGAGCTGGGGGCCAGGGTTCTCAATAAAGGAAGAAGCACATAGGGGCCCTGAGGCGTGTGTTCTCCAAGAGGAAGGCAGGGCCTGGCGCGCTCAAGCTCCGTGTGCTCCCCATGGCACAGGCTGTTGGGACTCCTGGGGTATGGGTTAAGTAGATCCAGGTGGAGGCTCTGGATCTGTTCATGCAACATCAGGCAAATACAGAAAACAGAACTTTATTCCAAGGACCAGAGGTTATTTAAAATTATTTACACTCATTGAAAATCACATGGAGGGGCCAGGCCCAGCTCAGCTGAGAAAAGCCCTCTGCGCAGCTGCCGGGGGCCTGAGGCGTCTGGAAGCGTGGGGCAGGGCTGCCTGGAGCCAGCGGACCTACCCTGGCCTTGGGGGCTCAGGAGGGCACACCCCAGGCCCAGAGGAGTCTTTGTCACTGGGTGGCATTGCCTCCCGTGGCAAGGCCGAGTGGAAGCCCCCAGGAGACTGGCAGAGGGAAGGGGAAGTGACTACGGGGGCAGCAAATCTGTGGGGTGGTTGGGGACAGGGGGGACGGGCAGTCCTAGCTCCACACATCCAGGGAGTAGCGGCCCTTGGTCATCAGCTTCTTGATGTAGTCCACGGCCTGCGCGTGCTCCATGGCCCCAAGCTCAGCCACGATGTCGTAGAAGGTGTTCTGCACGTCCCTGGCCATGTTGCGAGCGTCCCTAGGGGCAGGAAGGAGATGGCAGTAGGGGCTGGGCAGGGGCCACCACGACCAGGCAGGCCCCACCCGGCCCCCACTTACCCGCAGACATAGATGTGGGCGGCCCCCTCGTGGATGAGCTTCCACAAGTGCTCCTTGTCCCTCCTCAGCAGGTGCTGGACGTAGACCTGTGGGGCGGGAGGGTGGACATGAGGCAGGCCTGGTCACCATGGCCCCCCATTGGGTGTCCTCTGCCATGTGGCACCCCCGCCTCACCTTGTGGGGCTGCTCCCGGGAAAAGGCCACATTGAGGTGGGTAAGGGCGTTGTCCTTGTGGAACTGTGCCAGCTCCTCACGATACAGGTAGTCCTCATCCGACCGGCGGCAGCCGTAGTAGAGCAGCGTCTCCCCCACTTCCTTGCCTGGGCAGCAGTGGGCCAAGGTGAGCGTGGGCCCCAGGCCTGTCACCGCCCCCTGCCCAGGCTGCACACTCACCCTGCTCCCGCAGCCAGGCCCGCTCCTGGATGAAGCCTATGAAGGGGGCCACCCCTGTGCCGGGGCCCACCATGATGACAGGCGTGGTGGCCTTGAAAGGCAGGCGGAACTGGGACTTGCGCACGAACATGGGCACCAGGGCGCGGCGGCCATTCTCCCCAGCAGGATCCTTGGCCCGCAGCCAGGTGGTGGCCACACCCTTGTTGATGCGGCCAGACTTGGTTTCGTACTCCACGGCCACGGCACAGATGTGCACAGAGTTGGGGTGGACCTGCAGGAGGGCCCGGTGAGTGCGGCTGCTGTGATGAGGCCCCTTTCCAGTCCCATCCTACGGTGGTCCCTGCTCAGGGCCTCTTCATGCTCTCTCGGTGCCTGGCCATCCTCAAAGGCCCCTTTCCCAGAAGCTTTCCTGACTGGCTTGTGGGACCAGGGCTGGAGAGCAGCCGGCGTCGGACCCTCCAGCTTTCCTGCAGCCACAGCCCGGGGCCCTCAGAACTGCCCAGGCCTCTGGGGCAAGGCTGGGGCTCCTGCACTGCCTCCAGCTTGGGGCTGACCACAGCCGGCTGGGGCCCTCACCTTGGAGGAGGAGGCGATGGAGTAGTAGCGGGCCTGGAGCCGAGGCAGCAGCTCACACAGGTGGTCAATGGGGGGCCGCAGGGACGGGTAGTCCTGCAGGATGGCCAGGATGTGCCTCCGGGCCTCCACCACCCAGCTCAGGTACAGCTCCTGGAAGGAGACACAGAACGTGTGGTGGGAGATGGGTGACGGGAGGGAGTGGCACGGGGACAAGGCTGAAGTGGGGACCCACGGAGCTGGGAGAGTAGGGGGCTGCAGCTGAGGTCGGGGCAGGGTGGCCGTGGCAGGCTTACCTTGCCCTCTCCTGAGGAGGACGCCATCTTGCGCAGCTGCTCCTGCTCGGAGGGCTCTGAGGCGTACTGGGCCAGCTCGTATAGCACGTTGGTGCGGGGTGGGTTGGTGATGTCCAGGTAGTAGGTGAGGGCCGTGCGGTAGGAGGTGGGGCAGGGGAACGGGTGCTTCTTATTGGACTCCTCTGCAGGGAGAAGGCAGGCAGGACTTGGGGTGAGCAGCCGCCTCCTGGGTGGATGTCCCGGGGATGGGAGGCATAAAGCACGAAGCAGGCGCCAAGCTTGCACCTGGTGCCTCCTTGGCCCTGGGGCAGAGCCTTGGGCTTTCGGCTGGGTCTTAGGCTTCAGGTAGACGGGAGTCCTCATCAGAGGTGGATCTTGCTAGGGGAGGCGCTTCAGCACACCGCACGTACCCCCCCAACCCCATGCTTTCACTCCTGTGAGTTTGACAGGACCCAGCCCCTTTCCTGCTGCTCTGCTCATGGGCTAATTCTGCAGCTGGTGAGGGGGGCAGCCCCGGCAGGGGTTGCTGAGGGCAGGGGTTGGGGCCGCCCTGAGTCTGGTGTCTCTCAGCACTCCGCACCCTCCAGTGGGCCCAGAAGGGCTGTTGGGGTTGCCGACACCCGTGGTTCTCTGGTGAAGAAACGGAGGCCCAGGAGCAGGGAGGAAGTGGCCCCAGGTCCACAGCGGGCAGTCGAGTCGAGTCTGGACATAGTGGCTGGGGCTGGCTCTGCTTGCAGGCCTTAGGCACCCCTCCCTCCCTTAAGGGACTCTGGCAGAGATGGGGTGGGACCCCCAAAGGAGAAGGCAGCCCTGTAGCCACCTTGCCCCACCTCAGAGTTTGCTCCTGAACCTAACAATGGGTCTTGGGGTGAGGGCCCTTGGGTTCCAGGGCCTCAGGCCTGAGCAGAAGCTCCACCCACAGGCCTTGCCAAGGGGCTCGTACCCACCATGGCCTGGGAGGGAGGAGAGGCTGGCTTTGACTCCAGGACTCACCGTCGAGATTGTTCAGGGACATGATGACATCCAGGTCGACACCCAGGATCTCGCCCAGCTGGTTGACGAGCGCAGAGTCATTGGCTGGGTAAACAGCCACATGGTCCCCAGACTCGTACCTAGAGGGAGACAGGAAGCTCAGGGAGGGGGTGGAAGGATGGCTCTGCACCCGGACCACGAGGCCCGAGTGAAGGTTCAGGGGAGGTGGTGGTGGCAGCTGGTACCTGATTTTGGAATCTGAGATGTCTAATTCCAGGTGCATGAGGTGTCGCTCAGTTCCTTGGTTCAGCTTCCGGTTGGTGGTGACTGCAGCCAAGAATGGGTTCTTGGCATCAAACGGCCTGGAGGGTGGAGAAGAGAAGCCAGTGACTGACCAGGGCGTGGATCCGGATCTCCCTGTCCCCAAGGGATCCTTCTGGTCACACAGAGAACCTCAGATGGCCAGCGGCCCTCTGGGCCTCCAAGGGCCAAGACGAAACTTCACCAGTTATGTCAAGGACCCTCCCAACCCAGTCCAACAGTCCTCTCAACAACCCATCCCGGGGGCAGAGCTAGGTCCTCGGTGTCCCCATTTACAGCCCCCTAAAAGTCCTGTGAGGCCCCCACACTCTGGTGGGCTGAGTGCAGGGAGGGCCAGGCCCTCAGAGATGCAACACAGCTCCCCACCCCACCTGCCCTGGACTGTAACACAGACGAGAGGAATTTTACTCCGTAAAGTCCCGGAAACGGGGTTCTCGCTCCAGCAGGGCTGTAGCAGGACTGACGCAAGCAGGGCAGGATGTGCCTTGGGCCTCTGGTCGTGAATCTAGGAGGTACAAGGACTTTCCTGGGCGGCACCCAGGGGCATAAAGGGCACAAGAGAGGAACTTTGTTTTTGGACAAAAAGTCCATCTATTGAGATAGATTTTAAGGAAATGAGCCCTTTTGCCAAAGTTGAACCTAGACACAGAGCCAAACTTGCTATGTCCTTGTCTAGGAACTGTATGTGCCCTGCGCCCCAGGGTATCTGCAGCAGCGTGTCCAAGTAAATTAAGTACAAACTGGGCAAGCACCAGTCTCAAAGGCCATGCCCTGGACTGATGCCACCTCTGGCCATGGGTTCCTAGGGGTCCTGGCTTGGAGCGGCCACCTGTCTCTGGGCCTCATACCCTTCTGTGTAGGGGACACTCGAGCTTACTCCTGGGATGGGGACTTGGGGGAAGAGCCCTGCACGGATGCACAGTGCATTGAGCTGCTGGTGTCCCCAGCCTCTGAGATGTGGGTGTGCGCGGGCCACAGGGCCCTGTGCCTGCAACCACTCCCCGTCCACTCACGGCTTCTGGTTCTCGTAGCTCTTCAGCCGGCCCATCTCGCCCGTGTACACCTTGGCCGTGTCTATGTCTGTGTGGACCACGAGCTCGTACTGGCGAATGCTGGAGAGGGGAGACCATGGGTGAGGCCAGGCACTGGGTGGGTCCTGGCAGGGAGGAGGAGACAGAGCACAGGGAGAGGAGCAGCACGGAGCAGTCCAGTCAGATCCCCAACAGCCGGAGCAGGGCCGGGCAACAGCTTCTAGGTGATTCCGTGAGAAGGTAAGGAAAGCCCAAGCTCCTCAGCTGGGACCAAGGACCCTTCCTGACCCCTTGACTGAGCTGCCGCCGACTTTTCCTCACAGCCCCCACTGCCACTCCGAGCCAGAGCCCACTCTGGGATGGCTGCCCTTGGGCACGGGACTCGGCTGAGGCCCCCCACCCTGCGGCACACGCTCACCTGGACTCCTCCCCGGTGGCTTCTACCCCAAAGTGCTCGCACACGGCCGGCCAGAACTGCTCCCGCCAGGTGATGAAATCCTCTTCCAAGCTGGGGAGAGGAGAGGGTGAGCCGCGCCGGCCTCACCGGGTGGGGGCCCCCTCTCCCCCGCCCCGGCCCCCATCCCGGGGCACCCGGAGCCGTGAACCCACAGCATCGGGGAGCATCTGGAGGAGCACCGACTTCAGACAAGAGGGTCCTCTCCGAGCCGGGCAAGCCGGGAGAGGACCTGGTGACTCAGCAGGGCTGGGTGAAGGGAGGGTGAGTCCTTTCCCTTGTCAGTGACATGCCACTGAGTTTCAGGTGACAATGGTTTGCACTCCCCCCACCCCCATGTCCCACAGTCAAATCCCTAAACACGTGGCACCTAATACATGATGGGTGTGGGGTGGCCTGGGCTTCGGGCCAGGCACTCACTTCCCATCATCGTCGCCCATGCCGAGCTCGAAGATGCGCTGGGCGCCGAGCTGCTCCAGCCGCTTGTCCACGTACTTGCCCATCGCGTTGAAGTGCTCGTAGGTCTTGTTCCCGAGACCGAACACCTATGCCGACAGGGGCGCTCTGAGGCCTGGCCTGAGGTTTAGGCTGGCCGAGCCACTAGGCAGCACCTGTGAACCTCTGTACTCGTTTGCCACCTTTGGCCCCTGAAGAGGCTTTGCTTAGGGACCTGCAGTCCATAGGCTGCCCTCCACGGCCAGCCTCTAAGCCTGGACGCCACGTGGCAGCGGGGAGGGCCACAGCTCCAGCCCTCCCGCCTGGCCAAATCTTGGTCATCCCAACACATGTCTTTCCTGTAGCCTCCAGCAACAACTGGGGACATGGAAGGAGAAGTTCCCTTTGTGCTGGGGCCCAGGGCAGAAGAAAGGGTCCGGCAGTCCCCTGGGACTCCCCCACAAGCTCCCCATCAGGCCCGTGGCCTGCCCTGGCTGGAGGGAATGGGGTGAAAGGCAGGAGGCCTGCCTTTTGGACCTGAGGGGCTGAGGCCACGTGAACCCACAGGAGCCTCTGGGTAACTCACCGCGTATTTGACCCCAGAGAGATCCATATCCGTCTCCTGGAGCCAGTCATAGAAGTCCTGGGCATTGTCAGTGGGGTCCCCCTCGCCGTAGGTGGCCATGCAGAACACGACCAGGGCGTTGTTGATCTCTGGCAGGCTGCTCAGGTCGGCCTGGAGAGATGGGCAGAGCCGGCTGAGACTGAGCCTGCCCTAGGGCGGGTCTGAACGAGATGGGGGAGGCCAGGCCCTGCCCGGGGCAGCGCCCAGCTGGGGATGTCCGGGTGTTGTGGGGTCAGAGAAGGAATAAATCTGTCTGTGTGGGAAGTACATGGAGGGTCAGGACGGGTAAAGCAGAGGGGCTGGCGTTTGAAGTGGGGGCAAGACAACGCGGTGTGTGCCAGGTTGGAGTGGAGAGTGTGCGTTCTTAGAGGAAGTGGGGTAGCAGGCACAGAGAGCACGGGGCGGGGAGGGCTGGGAGTGTGACTGTGGTCAGAACATGGTTTCCTGTGCACCATCCCAAACTCCCTGGCACACGGCATGGCCTGGGTGCTCACTAATTTCTGACTAAGCTGTTCATCAACTTGAAACGAGGATGGAGCACCCTGTGGGGGAAGCAGCCGGTTCTGCGGGAAAGGGCATTCAGTGTGGTGTTGGAGCCACAGGAATAGCTCTTCCTTAGCCAGCCAGGCTAGTGACTGGCAATGATCCCCATGGGGAGCAGTATGAAGGCAACTCCTGGGGACATGTGCCCAGGACCCCTGCTCCCTGCCATCTTCCCTCTCCCAAGGGGAGCCTACTGCTTGGCTCTACTTTCTCGCCTCCACTGGGGCTGGCGGCCTGGGCGTCACTGGCTCTCCCAACCCAGAAACAGCAAGCAACTGCTTGAAGTTTCTTGCACTTTGAGGGCCACAACTGAGCAAGTGGGTGGTGGAGGAGCCAAATTCGGAAAAGCCAGTGCCAGGAGGAGCAAACCTGCCTCCCACAACTCTCAGGGAGAAGGCTGGGGCAGCTGAGGCCAGGAAGTTAGGACTTAGTCTCTTAGTGGCCCAAAGGGGAGCACCGTGTCAAGGCCCACTGACAGGAGGAGGACTCCTGCAGCTCCAAATTGTAGCCCCTCCCCATGCCACACTGTCCCCTCACCCTGTGTCCCCGACACACAAGTTACTAACAGCCTCATTACAAGGCCAGCTGAAGGGTTCTCAGAGTGACCCATCCCACGCCCTCATGCCTCCTCTGTAGATCAGAAAGGAAGCTGCAGGGGCTGCCAGGTGGGGTGGGATCAGCACCCAGGCCACCTGACTCTTTGTCTGGTCTCTGGCCAGTATATTTTGGGGTGGGGAGAAATGGGACAGAGTTCCCTCTTGACCTTCTGAAACACCCAACCCACTAAGTGCCCAGGTCCCTTCTGCTTGCACCTGCCCAGCACTTGGGAAGCCCCACAAAGTGGAGGTTGGGCCCCGGCAGTACTGGGTTTAGACACATGTGTGCATGCGCTGGCCTGGGCTCTTAATGTCTTGGAAACTGGCACCACCTGGCTGCTAGAACAAACAGTGGGAGACACCTGTTCCTGTCTGTCCATTGGGCTAACTCAGCCCTTTAAGCCTCTCTGTGATCCAGAGGCGGATTCCTCAATACCACCGGAAGTGATGGGAAGAACGGGGCAAGCGGCTGGCGACAGCTTACCAAGTCGTACTCCTCGGGGTCTGCCACCATGCCCCGCATTCCGTACCGATGGGCGTCCTTGGACAAGCGGTTGGCAAACTCTTCGGCAGTCCCCGTCTGGGAGCCGTAGAACACGACGATGTTCTTCCCCTGGGGAAGGCCAGACACACAGGGTTGGGGAGGGGCCCACGAGCCACAGGTTTCACCCGAGGTTCCAGCAGACACGCCCAGGGTCCCCCAAAGGCATTCTCTCTCTTTCCTGGCTCCAAGTCCTTTCTGAGTGGCTGTGGGGCTGGCTTCTTGCTGTCACAGCCACTGTGGTAGAGGAGAGCAAGTCACCCAGGGGATCTTACACAGCTGCTCAAGATAACACTTGTGACACATTTTTTAATGACATGGGAAAAAACATTAAGAAGGTTACTAAACAGAATTAAGATATGATAAAAGTGGCATTTCAAACCAGTGGGGAAAAGATGGACTCTCTTCGATGGTAATAGAGTTTGGAGCCATACCTCATATCTCACACCAGGATTAATTCCTAATAGATGAAATTTTAAATTTTGAATATGAAAAACTAAACCATAAAAATACTAGAAGAAAATACAGAAGAATATTCTTTATTTCTGTAGAGGAGGAAGGACTTTTACATTATGATTCAAAGTTCAGAAATCACAAAAAGAAAGAATAATAAAGTTGACTACTTGACTTTTACACGGCAAAACAAATAAATAAAAACACAATAAGCTGAGTCAAAAGGCAAACTATTAACAGGCAAAATATTCTCAACTTAGATCCCAGACAAGGAGTTAATATCCCTAACAATTTTAAGGAGTTCCTTGAGAAAGATCAATTCCAACAAAAGAATGAACAAAAGATTTGAACAGAGATTCTATTTAAAAACATCTAAATATATAAAAATCTTCCTAACCTTATTTGAAAGGGACAGTCTTGCAGAAAATAACAGGAAAATATCTAATTCCACAATTTACCCAATAACAGTTAAAGATCAATCCTATGAGCTCTCTCACTAATAGGCACCCTGCAGGAGTTCCGTTCTGCACAACTTCTGAAAAGAAGTGAACAGATGGCAAAAAGATGTAAATCTCTCTCCTTAAAATTGTTTTCTTGAAAATCTGCTTCTACAGAGTTCCTGAGTAAACAGCAGGAGAACAAGCTACAGCCTCAACCCTATCTTGAGGGCAGAGTCACATCTGTGATAATCTCATCTCCAACACTTGGACTTTGACATCCTGCCGCTGCTGCTTTTACCACCTGACAGCCATGGCTATTTCTTTTTCTCTTCATCCAGCAAGCCACTTGGCCTTAGGACTGGCACCATCTTCTCTCTTTGGGATGCCATGCTGTCTCCCTGTTCTCCCTCTCTCATCCTGAAAGGATAAAATAAACTTTTTACGTTTATATATCCTAATCCTAAATTTCTCTCTTCGTGAGAAACTTTTCTCCACCTGTGCTGTGAGCACCTACTAGGCTTTCCACTGTAACACAGTCATAAGAAAAATGCACATTAGAATTACACTGAGGTCTTTTTTCCCCTAGAAAATTGGCAAAAATCTAAACTTTGATAACTCTGCTGGGGAAGAGGTTTTCTCACAGATCACTTTCTTGAGTAGGCACCATGGTGTACATACCTCCCAAGGGGGGCAAATTTGGTAGCTTCTACCATAATTACAAATGCACATACCTTTTGATCCAACAATTCCACTTCTGGGATTGTACAGTAGTCGCAAACGTGCAAGCTGATCTACATATTCACAGTGGCATTGTTTGTAAGAGCTAAAGATTAGAAATATCCCAAGGCTCATCCACAGGACAGTGTTAAGTTATAGTGCATCCACATGATCCTATAATGGAGTCATCATGCAGCTATAACAATGAGGGAAGTGTCTTTGTACTGCTATGGAAGGATTTCCAAGACACATTCTTAAGTTAAAAAAAAAAGCAAGGTCTATAACAGTGCATGTAAAATGCCACCTTTTGTGTTTAAAAAAGAGTGTAATAAGAATCTCTGTTTTTATTTGTATGTGCATACAGGAGCTTTAGAAGGATCCATAAATACCAAGAACTGCAGTAGTGGTGGGGCTTTCCACTAAACAGTTGATATTTAGGATTTTAACCATGTGAACGTAGTACCTATTCCTAAAATTAAATACTTAAATAAACCAAAAACAAAACAGATGAAACTGTAGCTGTGCCAAGACCACAGCTATGTGAGATTTACATCTGCTTCTGGACAGAGCCTGGAATGGAAAGGGGAGAAGGGACAGCTTCAAGAGTTAGATGGAGGGTCTATTCTTAGACTTTGGCTTGCTCAAGAAGACATTCAAAAAAACAAAGTAAACTGTCCTAGCACCAGCAGAGCAGCTCCAGGCTTTGGTTAGGCAAGGAGGCACCCACAAGTGAGCAGGGCCTGGGTTCCCGGGCCTGGCCCTTGCTCGGTGCCCACCCACCCTCCCTCGCCAGGGGCCTCCTCTGTCCAGTGAAGCTGGCTGTCTACTGGACCCGTCCCCTGGGCCCACCAGGCTGAGGCTCACTGAGAAGACAAAAACATGGAGAACACTCACCGTTTTCTTCATCTTTTCCACAAAGCTGCTCTCTTTGACAGCAACGGTCCTGAAAAACAGAAGTGTCCAGTGAATGTGGGATACATGTGCTGTGGCAGCATGTCGAGGGGACAGTGCAACTGTGTCCTGTTCCCCTCCCCAGTGACTGGCCAGCAGCTGGCCTGTGGTCCAGTATCGGGGCTGGAAGAGGCAGGACCAGGGCTCCCAGGTCTCCTGGGCTGGCTGGGCCTCCCCCATTTCCCCTGGTGTAGATCCAAAGCCCCTTTTGACACCAACATCTTGCAAAGCAAGACCTCCTGCTCTCAGATAGCTGCGAACCTGCTTCCCTCAAACAAAGGGCCAAGGTTTTCACTTCCTTCTTCCTTCCCCTCTACAGCCAAGGTCCCCACAGCCTCCCCTCCTCTCCCCATTCAACCTTCTCCTCCAATCCCTGCCTCACACAGATACACCATGGCCCTGCTCCACTCTAGAACCTTCAACGGCTCCCATGACCCACAGGATGGGGTACGAGTCCCCAGACTAGCCTGCTGCTCCACTCCACAAACCATGTTCGATGCACTGATTTGAGGCCCCTCCCTTCATGGTGGCCCTCAGAATTCTGTGGGTCCCCCAGGGCATTCCCACCCCATCCTCCTCACACAGCTGGCCCTCAAGAGCTGGGCTGTCCCTGGCTTTACCCTCAAGGTCCTGCTCCAGTTCCAGCTCTCCTGGGATACCTAAGATCCCCTTCACTTCCTCTGCACCGGAGCCACATTTCACTGTATCTTCCTCTGTGTTCCTGGTACTTTCTAGAGCCCTGAACTGGATCCTGTCCCCTCCAGAGAGCAGCCTGGCATATCACAGTCTCAGGATGGGTCTGGGCTGACCCGATCCTCTGTCTACTCTCCACATCCCAGCTTCTGGCCTCTCACCCCCTGCCCCACCCCATTTTCTGTCCTTTTTCTTCCCCCTTGTCCTTGCCCCGGGCCTGCAGGGCTGTCAGGATGAGCCCAGTGCACTTTGCCAAGGACTCTCAAGCTGGACGTGGTTAAAAACCCTTGTGTAAGACAGCAAGGTGGGAAACGCGTCCCTTTCTTTGAGTGGCAAATCTTCAGGATGTTTGAAATGAGGCCATTTTGAATTGAGTGACCAGTCTGAACACTAAAATACAGTTGCTTCCATTTAAAACAGCACCATTGGCCGGGCGCGGTGGCTCAAGCCTGTAATCCTAGCTCTCTGGGAGGCCGAGGTGGGCGGATCATTTGAGCTCAGGAGTTCGAGACCAGCCTGAGCAAGAGCGAGACCCCATCTCTACTATAAATAGAAAGAAATTAATTGGCCAACTAATATATATAGAA
>VSMD01103485.1:0-126944 GCA_008750895.1 Mirza zaza | reverse complement strand
CATGAATAACTAGGAATTCCCCTTAAGAGGGTTTTTGTCCTCCAGTGGACCTACCAGCAGGGTAACTTCTCTAAGTCTGTGTTTCCTTCTCTGAGGACAAAATGAGAAAATGTATGTAAAGCAGTTTGCACTGTCTCTGATACAAAGTAGGTGCTAAATATATATTGTCTAATGTAAAATGATACTGTCTTTCATAAAAAAAATTATGAAATACACCTTTGATCTAAAATGCTTTCAATCTCTTTTCAGAATTAGCATGTATTTAGACTTGACATTGTTTGCCATACCCCTGTTACCTGGGTAAATACTGTGAAATCTGTGGGATTGTCATTTTAGGACTGGACTTGTGAAGGACACAGAAAACTCTGTGTGGTAGATCAGGAGCCAGAGCCCTGGGAATTCCATGATGCAAATGGAAGCTTCCATCCATATTGAAAGCCCCCTGGTGGGCTAGTGCTATACACTGTCCCTAAGGACAAATACCTCTAGTCCTAACAATGGTTCTCACTGATTGTTGTGGACTCAGGATTGTCATGATAACCACTGGGGTAGTAGACTGAATTGGAAGAGGACTGTGAAGTATGTTTTAATATGAAAAGGATCCTGGGCTTTGCAAACTTCTGGGAAGGTACTCGTAGGAGATACACTTACTTGGGCATTATAAGGTCATCAGAGTCTTCAAAGACCCTTTAAACTTACTAGTGACTGCCGGGAGGTTGAGACTAATGAGAATGATGATACGGTGCTAGTAACATAGTGTGTTTCCCTGAAAATAAGACAGGGTCTTATATTTATTTTTCCTCGAGAAGTCACCCTAGGACTTATTTTCAGAAGATGTGTTATTTTCCCCTCAAAGCCTCAGCTTGCAGCACGCACAGGATGGTCGGGACCTGACAGGGGGAGCCGACCTTGTTGGTGGGGCTGCCTGCACCTTTCTGGTCACCTCTGGGATAGTAGCTGTCACGATGGGGCAGATGAGAAGGGCTGCTTGTGTTCTTTACCGCTCTGCACCAAAATGCATGGGTTGTGCAGATGCGTAGCCGCGCCCATCACTCGGTGTTATTTTCGGGGTAGGGCTTCTATTGCTCAAATGCTTAGAAATCCTGCTAGGGTTTATTTTATGGGTAGGTCTTATTTTCAGGGAAACACGGTATTATATTTCTTTATTTTATCTCTAGTTTTTATGGACTAGTGAATTCGGATGGTTGCCAGGAGAGAAGTTATAATGGCAGAGGTGTAAACGCTCACTGTAAGTTGAGTGTGGCTTGCTAAATGGGAAGAAGTTGGGGTTAAGGAGGCCTGTGCGGGTGCATTTTAGATATCTATCCTGAAGTACTCTTCAGGCTTAGATTTCACTATTTTAAGGGCCTGCTTAGCCAGAAAATTACTATTTCCTGGAAAAATCCCTATATCTGTTTGTTACCAAAATGTTTGTCCCAGGTTGTCAGGGAACGATGTCGTATTAAGATTTTCTACTCAGTGGTTTAACCACCAGCCAATATTAAAATAAAATAAAAGTTTTACATTCTTCCTTAGCAGAGAAACTGTCTTTCCATTGCCTTACCCATGCATTTTGCATAAATACAGAGAGATATATAATAGGTACATAGACAGATACAGATACACACACATAAACATATATTATGGGTAATGCAATACATATTCTAATTTGACTTTAATTACTAGCATATGATTTAAATCATGTTAGTCTGATCACTATTTTCACATAGTAAACTGTATGCATAATCGCTCATTTGAATGGTGTCACAAAGCCACTTAGTTTTCAAGTTCTTGTATTAATCATAATGAAAAATGGTATTAATTACTATCATTTCTCTCAAGATATTAATCTTACGAAATTGGTATACTTATATTTGTATTCATACTTTGTTTCTATAGTAAGATGAATTTCCCATGGAGAGTATCTTTTTAGATGTTACTTATCTGCTTTTCTCATCCATTTTATTAATTATTGCCAACTGTTAAACTGTTCAGCTTCCAAGGACTTTTTTTTTTCCTCCAGTGCCCTTAATGACTAAGTTACTTGGAACAGCGGCAGAAAGAAAAATCTCTGAGGCAGAATCTGCTCACACACATTCTGACAAGTCTCAGCTCAGGGCAAATTTCCAAAGGATAATTATAGATGTCACTAAAGCTGAATTCATGATGGTCAGATTGTCAGAAATCTTATTTATAAATGCTATCATAATGCTGCAGGGGAATCTATTTCATTTTGGAACAGGAAAAGTTTGAAACCTGCAAAACTCCCTAAGTTTGCCTGTATCTCTGGCTCTCCATGCTAGTTTTTGCATTTGAATCACCTGTAGAGCTTTTGAAGGCTATAAATAAAAGTAAATTCAGCCACTAACAAAACTTTTCTCAGCTAGTCTTTCTTATTAACTAGCACAGCACTCACTCACTCTTTGGCACTGTTCTATGCACTTTAGATATGTCACTAACCCATATACTACTTTCATCAAGCTTGTAAGTTAGTCACTGTTATGATGATTATTTTACCAGTGAAGAAACAGAACCATGGAGAGGTTAAGTAGCTTGCCCGAGGTCCCTTAAGCATTAAATTATAGAGTCAGAGTTTGAACCCAGGCTGCTCAACTGCTGAGTTCATGCTTTTTTAAAAGAAATTATAAGTATATACAGGGGACTTGCTGTGTTGCCCAGGCTGTACTCGAACTCCTGGGCTCAAGTGATCCTCCTGAGTAGCTGAGTTCATACCTTTGACCATCGTATCTCATTGCTACTCATCTTCAGCGTGCCTCATGACCAGGTAAAGATCTGGGTCTATGAGTGTAAATCACAAAATGGAATTCGTTGCCTGGTTCTCAAAATTCTTACTAATTTGATTTGAATACTTTGTTTCAATCAGTATTGGCTCTCAGATATACTTTCTAATGAGCAAAGAATTTTAAAATATTTCTCCAGTGTGGACTTACTGAATCAGAATTTCTGATAGGTGGCACCTGAGTACCTGTGGCTTAAACAGCTTGTCTGGCCATTCTGATGTGCATGTGAAATGTCACCTAATATCAGAAGATAGGAAACTACACTATTAATTTCAATATAAGGTAGACTGAGTCCCAAACTCTAGAAAGCAATGAAAAGTATTATGGGGATGCAGCTGAGGAGCATTAATTTTGACTGAGAAGACATCTAAAGAGATGATATATTAACAGGTCTGTAGAAGATGAATACAAAGTATTAAGGACCATTTATTGAATACCTCCTCCATGAGAAGGAAATGAGTTTCACTTGAATTCCCTCCTACAGGATAAGCCTGCAGACATTTGAAGACAGACTTCTTGCACATATTTCTGTTTCCTGGTGTTGAGGAATATTTACACATTAAGCTTGCCAAGGCCTAATATAAATCGTCAACTTTCTAATGTGATAACTGAATTTGGCACGAAGGAAGGTAAGTAGTTGTTCTCCCTGTCCCTTGTTCTAACATTATCTCCTCAATGTATAGGAGCCTTAAATGGCTGTTCATTTATTTGCATAATGACTTCTCTGTTGTTGCTCTGCTTCTTTGTCTTTTCTCAACTCTATTTGGAAGCATCCTTGCTTGGAGTAATTAAAACCCCTTTATGAATCAGCGTGTGCATCAGAAAAGGTACAGAATGTAAAGCTACATATCCGGCATATAAAATCTATGGATTTAATATTTGACATAGAACATTGGGGGTACTAGGGTGCCTGTCTTGCACCCTTTGGACAGAGCCCGTAGTAAGGTCCCCTAGAAGATATAAAACTCTATCCATAATCTTTTTGTAATGTATGTTGTCCTAGTAATCAGAGTAGGTTGGAATTGGAGAAGCTGTGGCAATGTTAGTGTGCATAAAAATCTTTGGTAACTTTTCTTTCTGAATCACACTTAGAGGATTAAATTCTCATTGGACCCCCATACACAGTGGCTGCCATGAGGAATAGAACACTCAGAAACAGTTGCTTGAACACTCCCTAGTGTTCTCTGAGCCAGACTCTCTGTTTCCTTTTGGTTTATCTTTGGGTCTTTGTGGGGTCTTAACTGATAAGATGTTAAGCTTTACTGCTGGCAATACCTCGAGCCCTCAGTAGGCTTCTGGCTGCATTCTGTTTGTTATTGTCTCTATCATATATAGTTTCAAGCCCAGAATGGGTCGCAGTAGATGGTGATTCTCATTTGTCCAGGATTTATCTCAGAGTTCTTGCTCTTAAGAACTTGCACAGAGGAGCACAGTGGTCATCATGTGGTAAAATTCACTGACTAAAGTTAACGTGACCATTTACCCAATGTGAATTAATTGCAAAATTAAACTGAAAACTATGTGAAAGATACAGACTTCTATGAAATTAATTAAATGAAAATGGAGAACTACTCGTATCACATGAGAAACTATTGGAAGAGGAGGATTTGACAGGATCCTATCAATTAAAATTGAAGTATAATATACACTTCAAATAGGATGATTTGCATAAAATGATTAGGAGACATCCTTTTGAAAGTTGAAAGGATATTAAAAATTTTTTTTGCATAGATTTGTAATTGTGAAGAAAGGTTAAAGAGAAATGAAGGATGTTCTTATAGCAATGCCATAAAATTTTGTTGGTAAAATTATACCAAAAAGAAACACCATAATTCTTTTCTTTGTTTATTGTAATAAAGGCACAAAGTTGAAATGACAACATAAATTTAGTTGCACATAAAAAAACCCTTATTTTCCTTATGCTCAGCTTCATTTTTTAACATATAAAACTTAAATCCAGCTATATTTAAAAAATTGTTGACTATGAAATGTTGCTAATTTGTATTAGATTCTTGGCAAGAAGCAAAAGGTACAGACAAACTGGGAATTGAGGAGTGTTTACTATTTACAAAGGTCTGGACAAGTTTTAGGGAACTGAGAAGAGATAATATCATACTCCGGGGCTAGCAATAGGAGGAGGCCGTAACTTGCCCTGGGATTAAGGAGCCAACTGGAGAGAACAGTTCCTTGAACTGAAAGAGAGTAACTGTGTGTATCCACTGTTGGGGAGAGAAGGATACAGATAGCTTACAGTGATCACACAGGGAGGGAGCCAGGAAGTTTATACTTTTTCCCTTTCAGCCCTCCAATGTCCTAGCAGGGCCTCCAAATGACCAAACCCCATTGGAAGCCAGAGTGCAAAGAGATCAGTTTCCTTGGGCACAGAACAGAGGAGGGTAGGGAAAGACATGGAGTAGAATGGAAGGGCAAGTGGTGACTTCCAGCATGCCATTCGAAATGGATCCAGTTTAAATGTCTTTTCTTCTGCTGAGATCAATTACCCTCAGAAAAGGACGTCTTTGTGAACTCAAGGAGTGTTTTGGCCAGTTTAAGAAAATGAGACTTGCAATGCCTGATGTAGGCTGCATTTTAATGTAAGGATAAAAAAACTTTTCCAGTTGCACTATGTACCCTTACTGAACAATTATCAACATGATATCATCCTTCAGAATTCCCCATAAACACTACTGCTTCATCATGTCCTCCAATTTTGTATTTGGGAGGTTGACTTTTTGGAGCTCTGTTTAACACTTGACACTTACATGAATTAAGGTTTGTGATACTCAGTTTGGATTATTGTTTTGGTCTCCTGGAATCTTTCTGGAGCCTGATACTTTATCACCTATGTATCAACTGCTTCTCCTAGCTTTTTGTTATGCTTAAATATTACCAGCTGTCAATGATCATGCAATCATTAATAAGAATGCTACATTGGTCTTGGCTGTGGATGGATCTGTGAAGCGTACTACTACAGAGTACACTCCAGGATGCCAAAAATTCATGGCGAATTAGTCAGGTTAGAGTAGGTTGTGCTGCAGTAACAATTTAACCCCCCAAATCTCAGTGACTTTCCACACCAAAGTTTATTTTTCACTCATGTTGCATACTTGGTCCATGTACATGTTCATGGTTCACTAGCTGAAGTTAGCCTTATGTCCCCAGTCTAACCATAAAGGAGTTAAAAATGTGGGGAAATATATGGATATTTGAACATTAAATTTTAGTATCATTTACATGCAGTACTTTAACCAATTTTGAATTTACCCAACACTGGTGTTATCTATTTCTCCATGTTTTAATGACTGTATTTCTCCATCATTTATCGAATGACTTTTATAGAATAAAAATCATTAAGCATACAGTTTCTAATTCAATCTTCATGACTATCCAATGGGATAGGTATTATCATCTTCCTTTCATAAATGAGAAAACTAAACCTTAGAAATGACATATCTTGTCCAAGAACATACAGTCAACCAGCGATAGAAAAAAAATTTGAACCAATCAATTTCAAACGCACATATTACTTTTTATTACCTATGTATCTAATCTCTAGGCCAATAATGGAATAAAAGAAAGGGTAAACCTGAGGTAAGATTGAAAAATAGGACAAATCGATTTTCATCCTGCCTAGCAATTTTTTTCTTGTGCTCTGACTTGTACCACTTTCTCTCACTTATGTATACAAAGCTGTAATTTTCTCTCTCTCGTATCAGTCATTCTTACAAAAGAGATCTGGGAAGTCACTCACATTAAAGTAAAAATGACTGAATAGCTTCTGTTTTCCATTTTTAAGAGTCATTTGTTTGTTAAAGCTAGATTTTCCTATAACCAACAAGAATAAATTTCCAGTTGTGGAATATGAAGCATTTTTAAAGGAGCTTATTTAAATGAAGCCTTATTATTGTTATCTCTAAAATTATATTCTGGAGTGGCTAATAGTGTGGTCTTCAAAGGAAGTATAGTGTAATAGAAAGCATAGACTTTGGACTCATCGTATGAATTAGTTCCCTGTTATATATCTAGTATCTATGTGACCTTGTAAAATTTCTTTAAATTTCTGTAACCTTAATTTTCTCATCTGTAAAATGAATGAATGCCTAACATATACTTTCTTCGTGAAGATTAAAGAGGTATGGCACAAAATAGGTAGATAAATGTGTTTATTGAGTGAATGAATAAATGATGTCCAGAATGTGCTTAGCAGGACATTGGTATAGACAAGTTAGTAAATAATTATTTAAAGCTAGATCTAGGGCTCGGGGAGGGTGTGTTAGGAAAAGAAAGTCAGCAAGTGAAGCCAAGTGTGGATATTAATAGGCTTGTGTTTCAATCCAAATGATTTTTTTTTTATATCATAGGTTTATGTGTTAATAGGATAGAAGAGAATTTATTTTGGAATCTATTCCCTAAAAATACTTGTTCTATGTCTTACCATTATAATAACTGATGACAATTTGCTGTGATAAGATGGTGTGCCTGGTGGCAGTGTAACTAGGGTACGAAGTACTTTTCATTGAAATCACTGGCCCAATCTGAGAGAGATGGCCACATGGAATGAAAAATAATAGGGAATTGTGGTTGAATTATAAGAGTCTTATTAGTTAGCAACATGAATTGTGATGACTCTTGATGATTTTTATGTTGCCACACTAACAACTGCTTTAAAATGTTAAATTGTAATTATCCAACTCTTTTGTATGAATTCCATTTAGGAAGTTATAGATAGTAAAGGAGCAGCAAGATGATGTATTCAAGAGATTTTGGGGACATGCTTGTGCATTTTTTCCCAATCATTGTGCATTCCAGATATTTAAAATCTAGACATACATTAACATATAATAGCAGGGGAAGTTTTGTAATAAATAAAGAAGGTAAATAAATTAAAATAATATGTGTCTCTGATCTAAATGGTTAAGTAGTCTTAAATTGTTTATTGGGAATCATAATTCATGTACCTATAAATGGTAAATTTATATGGAAGAATAGTTTATTAGGAAAGAAAATATACATTTCTTTCTTTCTTTTTTTTTTTTTTTTACTTTTCTTGGAGTATTGTATGCAAGTTTTTTTTCTGGGTCAGCTTATGAAATCTTATCAACTGGAAATAAAAAAGACAATTGCTCAGGTCAAAGGGGCAATTCTAATAACAGCTGTGGTGTAGCATCTAGAGAAAAATAGATGGAGAATGTATAATTTGAAAATTACATGTACTTCAAATTGTTGAGTCCTTAGGGACTCTGGGACACAAGATTCCAGGGCACAGCTCCTGGGGGACATCAGCATTTTCTGGGGATATTTTAGGTATTCGTTCAAAGCAGCCCTGTAGTCCTGTTCCTATTCCTCTTGTGATTGCCTCTGCTTGACTCAAGATGAAGATCAGCCTGAATCACATAATAGCATGCTGCTTTTTATTCCTAGCACCCTAGGTGGCTGATGGCATTTCCCCTTTTCATTCCCCAAGGAGTTTCAGAGCAGAAATAAAACCCCATGACAATTCATATTCATGCTCTGTTGATCCTCCTTTCTCTTTTGATGCTCTGACCAATTTCTCAACCTGTTTCTAAGCTGACCTCATTGCTTATTGACTTATTTCAAAAAGGAAAGGGCAACTTTGGATTTTTAAAGATCGTTATTTTTATCTGCTTATAAAGGAAACAAATGCTCATTATAGAACATTTGTAAAATATGTCGCAAAATGTGTAGAATCAATAAATAAAATCATGTTATAATTAGAGTTATAACATGTTACAATCCTGTTATAATTGGAGTATATTTTCTCTACATGTTAGGGTTTCTTACACAACTTCAGCACCATTGACATTTTGGACAGAGTAATTCTTTATTGTTGGAGGATGTCCTGTCAATTCTAGAATGTTTATAGTATCTTTGGTCTGTACTAACTAGATTCCAGCACAATCTCCCTTTCTCAGCACCCAGTCAGAACAAGAAAATGTCTCTAAACATTGCTATATATCCCTTGGGGGTGGGCAAAATTATCCACACTGGAGAACCACTACTAAATATTATAATAGATTTGGAATTTTACTGTCTGTACAATTTTATATACTGTTTTTTAAGCAGACATTAGATAGTGGTGGTTTTTCTAGTTCTTCAAAAGCCTTGAAATGATGATTTTTACTGGCTGTATTCCACTGTATAGGTAGAATATAATTAACTCAACTATTTTCTTATTCTTGACCAGTAGGTTGTTTCCTACTTTCCTTTTTAATAAATAAAAATTTAATGAATATCCTTACACATAGATATTTGACCCCAATCCTGATTACCAAATTTCTTATGTCTTTCAAAAGCCATAAAATTATTTTCAAAGTAATAAAGTACCTTTGAATCTAATAAATAATTGTTCAGAACTTTGGGGGTGTTAGTGGAGTGGTAGACGTCTTTTGCCCAAGACCAGTTGGTGGCTAAAAATCTCTAAATATGCTTTTACCTGCTTTTGAGTAAAGTTTCAAAATATTGAGAATCCAGTGAAAACAAAGTACTAAGGACATTTAGTGTTTGAATAAAAATATTCACTGTTGCATACACACATAATTTTGTATACAATTTTTTTGGTAGGGGAGGTCTATGAATCAGTGAAGAATGGTGATAGATCTTAAGGTGTGTTGCCCTAATATTGTGAGATGATTAACAATCATTTTACTAATAGTAATTCAGATGGGTTAAGCCATTGGCACAGTGTCACATGGTAAGTGCCCTATAAACCTGGAATAAGCTCACACTTGTTTTAGTGCATTGCGCTGTCCAGCAAGAGCATAATTAAGAATCTCTGCACCCTCCAGCACCACTGTACTACCCCTGCTTCCAATAAAGCTGTGCCCTAGTACCTTCTATCCTCTTAAAAACAGATAAGGTGTATATTGCTCTTTGGAGGGCTTTCCAAAGCCCTCTTAGATGACTATATCATCTACTTTAATTGGCACTAATCTTGGATTCAGAAGACCTGGCTTTGATTGCTTGCCTCTTATCGCAGACTTTTGAATGAAGCTGGGCAAATCACTAATTCTCTTTGAACGTCAGTTTCCTTCTTAACTCACCACAGCTGCTGCACTGCCTCATGCTCATTGTGAAGGGCTTATATCTGTGATAGTGCTTTCTTAACTCTAAATAAAACGAATCTGTGACTGCTTGTTACTCTCAGAGACATTTAAACTCCCCGAGCTTCATTTTCTTTCTCTATAAAATTGCTATTATAGCTCCTATGCTACAGAGTTGTTAATTTGTTCAGTCAACAAATACTTATTATACGTCTATTATGTACTAGGCACTTTTTTGGGGGGTTGGGGAGAGGTGGTGGTAGTAGACATATGATAAAAAGTAGACAAAGCAAATATAGTGGTTTCCCATTGTGATAAGTACTACGAAATAAATAAACAAGTATTTTGAGTTGGAGGGTGGAAGCTGAGTGTGCCAGGGCAGTCCGGGAAAGCCTCTCTAAGGAGATGATGGAGATTGGAGAGCTGAAGGATGAGAAGGCACCAAAAATGATGGGGAAAGTGCTATCTAAGGCTCTGAAGTGTGAAGACCAGTGTTACTAAAATATGATGACATGGAGATAGAGGGCTATAACCATTGCTACCCAAATTGTTATTGTTTGCAACAAGATTAGGATCTTGCAGAGCAATGTAAATCAATGCAGTGCTTCTTTCATTGAGTAAGTCTTGCTTAAAAAAAAAATGTCAGCTAGTTGCAGCAGTATGCCTAGTTTTATAGTTGGTGTATATTCTGGTGCCCGTAACTCATCACGTCCCAGTAGCAATTCATAGATTGGCTACTGTTAGTAGCTTTGGTAAGACAAAGTTGGAGAAGACAGGGTCCAGATCCTACAGGGCCTTGAGGACAAGGTAAGGTATCTGAGTTTTATCTTCAGAGTAATGGGAAACCATTGGTGGGTCTAAGCAGGAGATTGGAATGATCTTCTGTTGAGAGAAACAGATGCTCTAATATCCTTGAAAACATTTTATAAACTATAAAGTCTGAAGAATGCAGGCTTTGACTCAGTAGTCTTACTTAACCAGGGCTTGTCTAGCCATTCTGCCAACAGCCTACTCCTGAACTGGTCTAATTAACATAAGTCATGAGTCTCTTGAGACCATATTGCAACACTATTTTTTTTTTATTGTGGCAAAATATATGCAACATGATTTTGAGGTTCTCTCTTTCCAATACAAATAAAACTCTGTGCTTGGGAAGTAAATAAATTATATTCCTCTAGCTCAGGGGTCTCTGATATCAAAATAAATCTTGTTTTGGCAGCATTACTATTCCATGTTCACACCTACAGAGCTTATTGCTAACATGTTATCCATCTGTATATATTTGCTAAAAATAGCAACTGCTTAAAATCTAGGAATTTCATATCTGTACTTCATTCATGGAGGGAGTTTTAGTGTTTTCAGCAACACAAACTGGTGAGTTCATTCTCTTATTACCCAGGAAATGATTCATCTTTTGCAAAAGCTATGGCATTGATTTGTTTTCCCCAGAAATGACAATTTCCCTTTCTCTCTTCTCTCCCTCCTTTTCTTTCTTTCTTTGTTTCTTTCTTTCTTTTTTTTTTTTGCTGTTTTGCTAACTCTTCTTTCCCTATTTCTTCCTTTCTTTCCTTCCTTGCTTCTGCCCACAAGTACTTACTGAGCATTTATGCTATGGGCTAAGACCTATGCTAGGCGCTGGGCATAACATAATAAAAAAGGTACACATAGTCTCTGACCAAAAGAAGATTGCAGTCTTGAGGGGACACAGACAAGTCACTGGAAAATTGTAATCCACTGTGATCTATGACATAGTGAGGGAAATACAGAGTGTGTATTAGATTCTAAAAACTGGGTGCCTAACTTGGAACTGGGGTCAGGGCAGCTTCAGGAGGGAGAAAAGGTTGTCTAAGTTGAGGTTCAAGAAATGAAAAGTTATGCTGATGAAGATCTAGAGATGGGGAGAGAGTGTTCCTGGTAGAGACTTCATGTTTGAAAGCTTGGGGACGAGATAGCGAGATGGTGCAAGTAAAAGTCGCAGTAAATAAAAGAAGTTGATTCTGACTGGGGATTTGGTGTCAAAGGAGGGATTGGAAAGGGAAGAGGTAGGAGAGGTAGGTAGAAATAGATCACAGAGGACTTTATAAACCATGCTAATGAGTGTAGAGTTTATCTTTGAAGTCATGGAGCATCATCGAGGGATTTCTGCAGGCTGTGGATGCGATCACGTGTGCCTTTTAGAGAAATTATGCTGGATCTGGAAAGGAGAATGGATTCAAGGGGAAAGGTTGGAGTCAGGAGACCACCTAGAAGAATGTGTCTGGGTATTACAATGTAGAATGAACAAATTAGAACACTGTGCATGCAGATAGCAAGATACTATATTTCATTAGACACTTAGAAATCTGCTGACTGATTTATTAGGGTCATAGGGCAATTCGGAAAAGCAAGAACAGAGGCCAAGTCTTCCAGCCTGTGGGTTGCTTTGCCAGTTAGAGACCAATCATCATTCATTCTTCTCCCTGGCCCCTCTTCTACCCCAAATAACTTGGGTTTTTCTTAGCCTTAAAGTGGGGAGTTTCTCTTTGAGGATAATTTTACTTTGGGGAGCTGTCCAAAATTCTATGGCTGCATTAAAATATGAACTGACTTTTAAAAAATAATGAAGGGGATATTATGCAGGCAGCTGTCAAGGGAATGATTGGAACTTAGTCCTGAAATTCTGTTGCATCAAAACGCTGCAGGTTTTAATCTATGCCCCTAAGGCTTTCTTCGCCACATACCCATGATAGCAAGAAGGGGGATTAATCAAAGAACAAGTGAATTCAGCACTATCCTCATCTCGGCACAGAATGAAGCACCCGGGGGGATAATGAGGAGAGGTACGACACTGTCTCTGCCCTGAAGTTGTCTAGTTTAAAAAGCAAAAGCAAACACATACAAAAACACCACGCCACTTTAAACACTTTCTATAAAAAACGTGTTATGGCTATACGGTTAGATGTGTAGTGCTCTAGTTCAGAAAACAAAGAGGTCATTGAAGACCCAGTCATCAGGACAACCTTTCTGAAGAAGTGGTATTTGAGCAAAGCCTAGGGTGGTCAGAGGAGAGAGGGTTGGCAGGCTGGGGGGCTGGAGCGGTGAGGATGTACATGTGTGGATGGCTGGATCATGTCTGTAGCAGTTTGGTCCAGGGCCTGGAGAAGCGGTGAGGAAGGGAGCAGTCGGAAGGAAGCTCAGCCAGGTGGTGTGTGGCCAGAACGGATGACTTCGAAGCCAAGACACAGCAGTTTTGAGAAGTAGGGATGCCGTGAAGGCTCAAAAAGGTATTATGAGAAGGATTGTAAGGTGCCCTACGAGTGGGGGAGAATGGCTGTCCCCAGCTCCCAGTGTAATTCAACTCACCAAGGCATCTTGGCCAAGTGACTCCATGCATGCCTGTGCTTCCTTCTGTCCCTGAGGCATCCTGAGTGTTGGCTGAGATCACGGATGTGAACGTGCTCTGTGGGTGCTGAGTGATCACCCTTAAGTACTGTTGCTGCTGTTACTATCATCTTCACATTTTCTATGTCTTTGACCAAGTCTTTTATCTAAAATTCAGTCCAAGCAGCTGTCTCAGTGCCTCCCTTGCTGCTCCGGCCAGCCATCCTCCCCGTCACCACACTGCCTTGTAGAACTCTGTTCAGCGTTAGTAGACTGTGTCCTTTGGTACATTTTTGTTTCTAGCATCTTATATGCATCTGGATTGACAGAGTCCAGTTTGATTAAATACAACACAACAACACAAGCAATAAACTGAATCCAACACCTTAAACACTTAATTTTTGACCTGAGTTGTGGGGATTTTGTGGTCATGGCGTGAGTCTTCTGTTTCTTTTAGGGTTCCCCATGGGATGTTACATAGGCTCGGTAACTAGAGGCTTTTCTGTACCAGTCCCTGGCTCACGAGGTGGATTGCTGCTTCTCCTTGTGTTGAAAAGTGCTAGCATAGCAGATTTTCCATCATGGACTTCAGCTAATATATTGTGACGGCCAAGATGTTGTCAAAAATGGTATTTAGTTGAGTGGGTTCAATGATTGCCTCTCATTGACAAGAGGACTATAACTTGATGAGCTCAGCTGTGTCTGTTTAAATCCTTAATTTTTGAAAATTCTTTGCAAGAAACTGCTCTGTGTGTTTTGCCATAAGGGGCTGTGCATTTTTTGGTATGTTCCCATGTAATGAAGATTCACGAAGATATGACTTTTGATTGATGACTGTATTTAAGAAGCTATTTAAGGAGTATTAGGTTTCCGTGTTCTTTTGCTCAGGATCAGCTTTTAAAACTGCTCTTTCTCAGCAGCTTCATTCTGACAAGGAACATTCTGTTTGCATTTCATTTTTATTTTTAGGCATTTGCAAATGAGCCTACTCTGAAACAGCAATCTGCTCTATCCAGAGGGGGGCAGAACAGTGTCAAAAATTCATGTATTCATTCCCCAAATATTTATCCAAGAAGTGAATCATGGCAGGCCCTTTTCTAGGTACTGAAGATACAGGACGTGTTAAGACAAACCTGGTCCTTACCCTCAGGGACTTTACAGACTTGTGAGGGTGTGATTATTTAGATATAATTATGATAATCACTATAAAGGGGAAATACTGGGAGCTATCAGAGCCTTCAGAATGTGGAGCAAGCCACTGAACAGACTCGAGCAGTGGATTAACATAACTGATTTGTATTTCTAGAAGACACCCCTGGCTCTAGACTTCTATTAGAGTAGTGTGTGAGAGAGATGGTGTTGGTTTGGACTGAAGTCGGCTGTGGCGATGGAAGGAAGTGTCTGTGCATGACATATAATTAGGAAGTATTGTTGGCAGGACTTGGCAATCGAGTGGATGTAGAAGGTGAGAGAAAGGGAAGTACCAAAAATGACTTCAAGAGATCAGCCAAGATGGCTGACTAGAAGCATCGGTTGTCAGATGGTCCCAGCTGGAAGGTAAAATATGGGACTGAGGAGAGCAGAGAGCAGTTGCAGCTCAGGTGAGGATCACAGGGAGAGACAACAGAGTCATCTGGAGACCCAACCGAGAAAAACTGTGAAGCTGAAAAAGAACATAGGAGAAGATGATGGCGTGGACCAAACCCAGAGAGGTTTCAAACCCAGTGAAAGGGTAAGAGGGGAGGTTCCCTTCCCCATCTAGGTATCTCTGGTAAATAGTGAGACACAAAACATGTTGGAGGTGCTTTCACCCTCCACGAGCCCAAGCATGGCAGCTAAATAGGAATAGTGGAGTGAACCAGTGAAGCCCAGGGGTTCAGATGTTCAAAGGGACACTTCATGGGAGAGTGCCATGAGAGACTGGAGTGCTACACTCTCTCCTCTGCACTTGCTCCAATCACAGCATAACAGAAATAATTTTAGTTTGGGCTGGCTGGTAGCTGGAGCCCGTTCTCTTCCATTGCAACTACAAGAATACTCTGAGCCAAGAAGCACATGAATGGCTGCTTCTCTATGGCAGGTGTGCATTCCCAGCCAAGCCTGCCACTGAAAGTGGGGTTGCCACAATTTGCATGCTTCCTGCCTGTTGGCGTTTCATGGAATTGCATGCTGGTGACTTAGACAGGCAGGCCAGACCCGGTGTTCCCTGGACACAAGAGCAGTGCAGGGAGATCAGGCCACTTTCAAAGGAAAATCCATCAGGCCAACTGCAGACTTACCAACCAAGAACTTATAAACCAGAAGGGATTTGTGGGGAGCAATTATCAGTCTTCTCAAACAGAATAATGGCCAGCGTAGAATTTTATATCCTGAAAAACTAAATTTCTTATGTGAGGGAGAAATAAAGTCTTTCTCAGACAAGCAAACACTGAGGGAATTGTCAAGAGCAGACCTGCCCTACAGGAAATTCTCAGAACTGCATTATATATAGATCAGCACAATAGATCACCCACCAGTGCAAATTCACCCAAAAGCTAAAGGTCAGAGCCCAGCCATCACAATGGCTCAAGAGGCAAAACAAAGCAATAAAGTTCTACTCAACAGGATGAACAGAAATCCATTCTACTTATTGATTCTTTCAGTAAATGTGAATGGCTTGAATGCCTCACTGAAGAGACATATGTTGGCTTTGGCTAAATAGATAAAAAAAAAAAAAATCTAAGCCAAGTATCTGCTGTCCCCAGGAAACATATCTGAGCCACAAAGTCTCATGCAGACTCAGGATGAAGGGAAGGAAAGCAGCATTCTATGCAAATGGAAATCAAAAGAAAGCTGGTGTAGCTATTCTTATATCAGATAACATTGGCTTCAAATCAACAAAATTAAAGAAAGATAAAGATGGTCATTACATAATGGTGAAGGGAACACTTCAATAAGAAGACATAATAATTCTAAATATTTATGCACCTAACACGGATTTACCCAGATTCATAAAGCACACCCTATCTGTTCTAAACAAAATGATAAATGACATACTGTGATAGCCAGGGATTTAAACACTCCCCTGACAGAATGTAAAAAATCCTCCAAGCAGAAAATAAACAAAGAAACAATGGACTTAAACAGAACTCTAGAACAAATGGACCTAACAGACTTTTACAGAACATTCTGCCCCCAAACAATTGAATGTATGTTCTTCTCAATAGCTCATGGAACATCCTCTAAGACTGATCATAGTCTAGGCCATAAAACATGTCTCAACAAATTTAAATTTATAGAAATTATACCATGTATCTCCTCAGACCACAGTAGAATAAAATTAGAAATCAATTCCAACAGACCACTGAACTCTACACAAAGTCACGGAAATTGAACAACCTACTGCTGAATGCTTATTGGATCAAAGAGGAAATTAAGATGGAAATCAAATGATTCTTCAAACTAAATGGCAAGGGGCACAAAATTTATCAAAACCTGTAGGAGTCAGCAAAGGCAGTACTAAGAGGAAAATTCATAGCCTTAAATGCCTACATTCAAAAGACAGAAAGATCACAAATCAACAATCTAATGAATTGTCTCAAGGAATTGGAAAATGAAGAGCAAACCAATCACAAATCTAGCAGCAGAAAAGAAATAACTAAGATCAGAGCAGAACTAAATGAAATCAATAACAAAAGAATTATACAGAAGATTGAGACAAAAAGTTGGTTCTTTGAAAAGATTAACAAGATTGACAGGCCTACTGCTAAATTAACCAGAAATAGAAAAGAAAGGAACCTAATAAGCTCAGTCAGAAATGAAAAAGGAAATATTATAACTGATACCGTGGAAATACAAAATATAATCTCTAAATATAAGAATTTCTATGCACATAAACTTGAAAATGTTGAAGAAATGGACAAATTCTTGGAAATATACAACCTCACTAGGCTCAATCAGGAAGAAATAGAAGTCCTGAATAGACCAATATCAAGTGATGAAATTGAAGCCCTAATAAAAATCTCAGACTTGCCCCCAGCCCTCCCATAAAAGTCCCAGACCAGATAGTTTCACAGCTAAATATTATCAGCTGTAAAAAGGAGAGCTGGTACGTATACTGCAGAAATTACTTCATAACATATAGAAGGAAGGAATCCTACCTAACTGATTCTACAAAGCCAACATCATCTTGATAACAAAGCCAGGAAAGGACAAAACAAAAAGAAGAGAAATAGAGACCAATATCCCTTATGAATATAAATACAAAAATTATCAATAAAATCCTGGAAAACCAAATACAGCTGCACATCAAATAACTAATCCACCACGACCAAGTGGACTTCATCCCAGAGATGCAGGGATGGTTCAACATATGTAAATCTATAAATGTGATTCATCATAAATAGAAGCAAAAACAAAGAACATACGATCATCTCAACACATATAAAAAAACATTTGACAAAATTCAACACCATTTGATGGTAAGAAGTCCTAACAAAATAGGCATAGAAGGCATATACCTGATAATTATAAAAGCCATATGCAACAAACTCACAGCCAGCATCATACTGAATGGGGAAAAATTGAAAGCATTCCTGCTTAGAACTGGAACCAGACAAGGTTGCCCTCTATCACCATTTCTATTCAACATAGTGCTGGAAGTCCTAGCCAGAGCAATTAGACAAGAGAAGGAAATCAAGGGTATCCACATGAGGAAAGAAAACTATTATTCTTTGCTAATGACATGATATTATATCTAGGAAAGCCCAAAGATTCTTCTAAGAGACTCCTGGAATTGATAAATAAATTCAGAAAAGTATCAGGCTACAAAATCAGTGTACACAAATCAATAGCATTCCTATACACCAACAATGGTCAAGCTGAGAATCAAATCAAAGTCTCAATATCTTTGACAGTAGCAATAATGAAAATAAAATACCTAGGAATATATTTAAGGAGGTGAAAGACCTCTATAGGCAGAAATATGGAACACTGAGGAAGGAAACCCCAGGGGAGGTAAACAAATGAAAATATATATCATGCTCATGGATTGGCAGAATCAACTGGTTAAAATGTCTGTACTACCCAAAGTGATTTACAGATTCAATGCAATCCCCAATAGAATACCAATATCATTTTTTGGAGATCTAGAAACAATAATTCTATACTTGGTATGAAACCAGAAAAGAGCCTGAATAGCCAAAGCAACCTTAAGCAAAAGGAACAATTCTGGAGGCATCACTTGACCAGGCTTCAAGCTACACTACAAGTCTATAGTAACCAAAACATAATTGTACTAGTGCAAGAACAGAGACATAGACTAATGGATCAGAAGAGAGAACACAGATATAAAACCATCCTCATATTGTCATCTAATCTTTGACAAAATAGACAAAAACACTAGGGAAAAAGAATACCTATTCAATCAATAGTGCTGGGAAAATTGGATAGATACATGTAGAAGACTGAAACACGATTTGCACCTCTCACCACTCAAAACTATATCTGACAGCGGCCACCAGCCACATTGGACTTCCATAGGTTCTTAGAACATCCCAAGCTCTTCTGTATACTAGCATGTTTGTTCTTGAGGTTTCTACCACCCCAAATGCTATGTCTCTGGCACTATGGCTAGCTCCTTCTCATATTAAATATTTCACTTCTGAGCTTAAACATCAGTCTTCCCAGAGCTCCTTATGGACTACTTTGAATCATCACTTTTTCCCATCCCCAGTCACTTTCTTTCATATCATCTTTTTAAAATTTTATTTTATTTTAGTGTATTATGGGGGTACAAGTGTTAAGGTTACTTATATTGCCCATGCCCCCCTCCCCCCTTGAGGAAGAGCTTCAAACATGTCCATCCCCCAAATGTTGCACATCTTACTCGTGGTTGTATACACCCCTCCCCTCCTTCCCCTTACCCTCCCGACGCCAGATAAATGTTACTCCTATATGTCCACTTAGGTGTTGATCCGTTAATACCAATTTGCTGGTGAGTACATGTGGTGCTGGTTTTTCTTCTTTATAGCTCTTATTTCAAACTGGAACTTTTTATTTTTTAAATGACATATAATATTGTACATATTCATGGGGTGCAAAGTGATGTTTCAATACATAAAATGTATACTGATCAGATCAGGGTGATAAGCATATCCATCATCTCAAACATTGATCATTTCTCTGTTTTGGGGACATTCAATAGCCTCCTTCTAGCTATTTGAAAGTATATATTATTGTCAATAATTGTCAATATTGTCATTCTACAATGGTGTCTATAGATCACTAGAACTTATTCCTCCTATGTAGCTCTGATTTTGCATCCTTTAACAAATCTCTCTGCTCCCTTCCCCCTACCCTTCCTAACCTCTGATATCCTCTGTTCCACTTTTTGCTTCTGTCACACAACTTTTCTTAGTTTACACATATGCATGAGAACATGCAGTGTTTAAATTTCTTTAATTTAATTTTCTTTAAATTTCTTTAGTGAAATAAGTGGCTTATTTTCACTTAACATAATGTCCTCTAGTTCCACCCATGTGACTGCATTCTTTTTAATGCCTGAATAGTATTGTGTATATAGCACATTTTGTTTGTTCATTCATCTGTTGTTGGACACCTAGATTGATTCCAAATCTCGGCTATCATGAATAGTACTGTAAAAAACACGGAGGTATAGATATCTCTTTGATATACTGATTTCTTTCCTTGGATAAATGTCCAGTAGTGGGATTGCTGGATCATATGGTAATTCTATTTTTAGTTCCTGAGAAGCCTCCATACTGTTCTTTATAGTGGCTGTACTATTAATAGTTTGCATTCCCACCAGCAGTATGTGAAAATTTCCTCTTCTCCCTATACATGCCAGTATTTGTTACTTTTTGTCGTTTTGGTAGCAGTCATCCTAATTAGGGTGCGATAGATACATCATTGTTGTTTTGAATTGCATTTCCCTGATGGTTAGTGATGTTGAGCATTTTTTTCATACACCTGTTGGCCATTTGTATGTCGTCTTTTGAGAAATGTCTGTTCAGATCACTTGCCCATTTTTAAAACAGATTGCTTTTTGCTGTTGAGATGTTCAAGTTCATTGTATATTCTTGATTTTGATCTCCTGTCAGATGAATAGTTAGCAAATATTTTCATTCTGTAGATTGCCTTTTCACGCTGTTGATTGGTTCCTTTGCTGTACAGAAGTTTTCAGTTTGATAAAATCCCATTTGTTTATTTTTGCTTTTGTTGCCTGTGCTTTTGAGGTCTTATTCATAAAATCTTTTTCCCATACCAGTGTCCTGAAGCATTTCTTTTATGTGTTTTAATCATTAATTCATGACCTGTGACTCAGGAGGCAGGCAGTCAGAGCTATAGTCTCTTTAGTCAAACTTTATATTTCCATATGTAATGGAAATGCTTGGCATAATGCAGATGCTCAATAATAATAAAAAAACGAATGGACAGATGAACACTCAGTAATAGGAATGGTGTCGTTAGAGACTCAGATAACTTCCTCTCGCATTGTCGAGCTATACTTCATTAGCTAAGTCACAGTATCTTTGGGTTTTATTCTCCAAGTGTGTCTAAAAAAGGGGAGAGGGGTAATGGTAATCACTTTGCCCTCCTAAACCAGCATGAGCACAAGGCCTTTAACTGGGAAGAGCAGTGGCAGTGCAGATACCCAGGCAAAATCATTAATTCACGACCTGCGACTCAGGAGGCAGGCAGTCAGAGCTATAGAACAGTGGCAAAAATGACAGTGTGGGGACCAACAAAGAGCCCACTTATAACATTGGCTGAGTAATTAGTGCCACACAGAGCAAAACATCTACATTTGTTGCAGAAATACACTCAGGCATGGATAATTCTCTTCAAGCGTTCGAATGAATGTTCTAGAATCCAGGGCTTACGCTAATGTCCTTTGGAGTCCAGGGTTCACTGTCCAGGGGCTTTTCATTCAGCATAACTTTTACGCTCAACAAAATTAAATTCTTGGGCAAAATAATTACATGTAAATGCTGCTGGGCTATTAGTCTCCAGGGGCCAATTTTCTAGCCATTTGTTGCCATCTGAAATGTCAAATTTCTTACACAGAGGGCATGGCAAAACATACAACATCCTCTCCTAAATAGGACATGAGAGGCACTAATCAGCACTGCGGCTGCGAATGGTGCAGGCAGTAAGATGTTGCTTTAGTTATTAAGGTGCTCTAAATTAATTACATGGATTATTTTAAGGAAAATAAAACATTTCATGATAGAAGAGCTACCTGCATGCAGGTTCCTGGGTTCAAAGCCTGCTCTTGAGATGGCTCATTATTTCTTACCGTCTCAGATTTTCACAGAATTCCAGGGCCTGAGCAGAAAGGCACTGGGCAAACATAGGAGGCCCAGCTTTAAGTTCTGGTTCGACTGTTGCCCTACTACGTGAGCCTGGGAAAGTCACTTCCTCCCTCTGATCTTCTGTTCCCCTATCTGTAAATATAAGGCTATCGTGTACTGATGGCGGCCTTGAGAATGCAGAGGAGGGAATTGCTATTCAAGCACTTTGAAAAGCTGAAAATGCTGTATCGGTGTAGAAATGTGCTCTGCACAGTAGGCATTTGTTGATTCTGTATGCCCAGTGCCATTTTTACTGCTTTTATCCATGGCGAAGGACCCTGTACTTCAGTTTTGGAGTTTTCACTCCTTTATTTAAGTCCACATAGCTCAGTTTGCTTCTTCTAAGAGTCCAGAAGTGGTCATATGGCCCAGGATCGGCCAATTGAGCCTTCTGTCACCTTGTCCTCAGTGACTGCTTCAGGGATAGGTATGTGACAATGAGGCTTAATTCTGGTATATATGGAGGGAGATGATGAAAAAAAGATTTTCGTCTTTAAGAATGTCATATGTCAGGGTATAAAACATGGTGCAGGGCAGAGAGATTGGGTGACACTGAGTTGCAATGACATCTTTTGCTACCCTGGATGCTTCACTGAATGCTTGCTCTGTACCAAGAACGACTAAAGGCAACAGGGATTCATCTTTGTAGGAGAGAATGTCTTGTTTTCATGGAACTCACTTTTCAATTAGAGCCAACAAATTTCTAGTTCGAGTAAAATTTTAATGATTTTTGCTCTCTCTTGATCCTAAAAGTTCAGGATTTTATAAAATGGACAAAATATGTATTTTGCTAAGATACTGTAACGATAATGTATATAAACTCTTTGGCATATAGCAGGTGCTAAATAAATGGTATTAAAGTGGTCATTAGTCATTATTTTTGGCCACCATTTTCTTTGTCGGAGACCCTTCTACTTTATGAGTCAGAGCCCATTGTAGAGGCTGGCAGTGCCGGTACCCATGAAACAAGGGGACTTGCTGAGACTTCACCATCTGGACCCATGTGACACAGACTTTGAGTCTGAAACCTATTGTACAATGAAATACCAACCACGCAAACCTCTTTTTTGGAGAGGGTGATACTAGTGATAGCAGCTGCATGTGATTCTTCAAGTCAACAGAGGCAGTGGTTTTAGCAGCGACATTCAAAGACCTGCCTCAAGGGTGCTAATGGTACAAACTGCACAGCCTATGTTTGGAAGCGGAGGCTGGGTGCCTTCATCAGACCATCCCAGACAAAAACAAATTTCTAATTGTATAGCTTCAGTGGTGGTTCTCTGGACTTCTAAGGATTGTGGAAAGCAGCCAATATCCATTAAGTTCATTATTTTCTGCTTAAATTAGCCAGAGCTTATTTGTCTTGCTGACAGTTAAGACCTACACGATATGATAGCTGTGATAATATAATTTCAGTGATGACAATGGCAATGATAAGAACTGTGTTGTAGGAAGCAACACAGCCCTTCACTTAGTAATGTGGAGAATGGGTAAGAGAGGAGTGAGATGGGAAGCTGAGATTAGGGTGGGCCAATCGCACTAGGCATGAGGGGGGATGCCATGGCTTGTAGTAAGCTCCTCACTGTGCGGATGGACAGAAAGGAATAGATTCAAGAGAGATATTGGAGGTAAGAGGGACATGAGAGTCCCTTGGACCCCTTGGGCCACTCAGTACACAAACACTGAGAACTTTTGGCCTTAGATGCTAATGTTCTTTGTCCAGCCAGAGATATGTGGGCTGTAGGAAGTACAGCTCAGTTGCACATCATTTAAATTGGATCAAAGAACAACTGAGAGTTCAGATTGGGGGTTCCCTCATCTGGGTGGGGTGGCTCAGCCTTCTCCACTTTTGTTTTTTGAAGGCTGCGAGTCAGACCTTTCTCCAGGGGTCCCATATACTCATGATATCCAAGTATTTCACAGATTGAAAAAATATGAAGGGAAAGTGCTTATGAATAAATAATTAATGCTGCTCATCACAGTTTCTGTGGTACTTTCTCACTGTCCCCAGTGCTACCAGGCCAGCCTGATGAGCCACTTGTGGTCACCGGAGGAACACAGTTCAGAGAGGGTAATCGCTTTTTATTGAGATGTATAATTTTCCCCTTAAATTCATTAAAAGTTTCTGAAAGAAATAAATAAAACATAATTGATACACAGCCTCTCCCCCTTCCTTTAGTAGATAATTAAGAAGTCGAAATTGCTTTCCAACTCCCAGGAAGCTCTTGTTTCTAAGAATAAAGTGTTAGTGTGTGACTCCCTGGCAATTGTTATTATTCTGAGGAATTAATTTACTCTAATTAGTTTTAAGCCCATTAACAGAAATAGAAAGCTGGGCAAGGGAGGGAGGTCTGAAAACAACATTTTCTTCAGATAGTTGTCAGAACTTTCTGTGTGCTTAACAATTTGGCCGCTGGAAATCAAACCTTGTCGAAAACCAAACACTACACCCATAAATCAGGATATAACTAGTAGGATTCCTGAAAGGCACGTTAGCTCTTATTCTGGTTTCTGAAAGTAAGAAATAAACTATAATTTTCCCTCCATTGGAAATCTTTAAATTGAACCCAAAGGGAAGCCCAAAGTCAGAGAAATGATGGCTATTAAGGACCCTAAGTAGCGTCCTTATCCTAAGGACCATGACCATGGCTGGAATCTGGTTGTGACAGAAAGAAAGTCCCATGTTTGAGTCCCTTTCTGCAGGTCTCCTTTAAATGGTCCATTCACGCAGGAGTGGCTGGGTGTTTAGCTAATTATCATGGATGGGCATGCACGTCTTACTGCTCAGCCTTGGGGTGGGCTAGTACAGGGCGACTTTGAAGACTGGAGCATCGCCTGCTGGGGCAGAGGTGTCTCTGGAAGTCGGAGTGCTGGAATGCTGGCATGGCCATCAAGGTAGACTGGGGCAGACGGTGGAGGCCATGGAGTTCAGACTTAGGTTTGTACGCCACGGGGAGATTTTGATGTTTTTGACCAGAGAAATGACAGAATCAGATCTGTGTCCCTTGATGGAGCATGAAGAATGAACTTGAAGAAGAAAGACTGAAGTATGAAAGGCAAGTTAGGAGATCTGGCTAAGAAATACAGAAAGCCAGAAAGCAGGGCAGAGGAAATGGCAAGAAGGGGATAGATTTTGAAAACATTTTTGCAGTGGAATGGATAGGATTTAGTGCAGGATGGGATGGAGCTAGAGAGACCGAAAGGCTTTGGTCTTGAGTAACTAGGACAGTGAGGCCAGCAACTGAGATAAGGAGGAAGCAGAAACTCAGCTCATTCCCATAGTCTGAGACAACAGATTTGGTTGTAGACCAAAAAAAAAAAAAAAAGCTGATTTTAAAGATCATAGACTTATGGGAGAATAATATGAATTTCCTGTAAAGCAGACATGGGTCAAAGTCATGTACTTTTGAACCAAGCAGGAAATAAGTGAGTGATGCTTCCTGGAATCGAGCGTCATTGGATTTCAAACACATGCCACATGTAAAGGCTGCCCAGCTCCAGTGACTTGTTGCCGTCTGAAAACAGAGCCAAGGTTGCCAAATCACCCAATTCCTAAAGAGCAGCCAGGCATCAGAAATACTAGTTACCAACTTGAATGTTGGTAACTTATTCTTACTTTCTTGAAACTCTGAGCGAGCCAGTCCCAGGCACTTTTGCAGAGCAGCCACATGTTGGAGACGGAATGAATGAACCTGAGGCATCAAGGAGCAGTCATTGCAGAGGGGGGACGCAGCGAAAGTGGGATTGCTGGGATAATGTTTTCGAGCAGCTGTAATTTTGCTAGCACAGTGCTAGATGCTGCGGGAAATATAAAAGCCAAGGCTACTACCTGCAAGAAGGTGACAGTGTAGCTGGGGCAGAGAAAACCGTAGCACGCTATGGAATGAAGGGCTATGGATAATAAGATTCAAGAAAGGGAAAGATCAGCACGGAATGGACAAGTGAAGGGAGAAAATGTAAAAGCTCTGGGTCTCAAATAGCTTTAAACAGGAGGCAGAAGGTGCACAGAGAACTGGAGGATTTTCTCCAAAGGCCATTTCCAAGTCAGTAGCTGTAATTCAGCAGGCTTTGTGATTTCTCTAGGAAGTCTCTGAGCAGGTGGAAGTGAGTAAACGACAAGTGGACCCTGGTTCCACACTAACGATCACTAACAGGTCAGTGTGGGCTATTTATTTTACTTTAGGTTTTAAAGGCTTTCCCTGTTCCGATTGCTAGGCTGTTGGCATCTAACTTAAAAAGTAAAAAGAAATAAATAAATGAACAAATAACTTACTGAATCAGATCTTGATGCTTTGCATTAGAAGATGACCCATCACCTCCTCTCTAAAATACTGAGATAATCCCTGAAGCTGGAGCATCCCATCCAAGATTGGTTTGTTTAGGATCACCCATGGAGTGTGGAAAGAGGTTACCAGACAGTGAAATTCTCAGGGTAGAGTGGGGGAGGGTGGTTCGAAAGGGAGGATTTGTCATGTTCTTTATAACTGGGCTTTGGGGAAACAGGCAGAATGTCAAACAGAGTTTTCCTTGATAACATACCCTGTATTTGCATCTTGATTTCTTGTCTTTCTTCCTCTTTTCTGTGCTATTTTTCTTCTCAAAATTTCTAACGTTGACAATGAGGACAGATTTATTTGTTGGGGGATAAAGAAAATTGTGCCTCTGTCCTGAGTTGGTATCAATCAGTTTATTTAAATGAGCTTTTTACTGATAGGCAGGATCCATTTGTGAACCACATTTGATTACCTCAGTTCAGTTACTGCAGAGGCTGCTTCCTGGCTCAGGTGAGGAAAAATAAGAATATGTTTTTGCCTTGCCCCTTCTGCAAGGGAGGACATGAGAGTGTAACAGCCACGTGGAAAACAGCATGACATTTGTCTGCCTGTTCCGTTTGGGGGATGGATGGCTCTTGGGGGAGGAAGCATTTTCAGAGCTAAGATGCACGCTCTTCCACAAACAGGTAGAGATCTGCATCTGCTGCCTTTTAAACCAATTGCCATTATGTTTGGTTGAAAATATCACACCACATTTCTCTAACAGCAGCATGAGTTCTCACACCTGATGGAGTTCGGAGATTACTGGGCTCTTATCTCTGACGACAGAAGGAGGGAATGAACCAGGGGAGGAGGGCCACAGTGCAAAACTCCAGAGGGCGTCCCAGATTTCACTGGGACTGGCAGCTACATGTAGAGTCACGTGGTAGATTGAACCCAGGGCGTTCTTACTGGTCCTGAGAACTAAAGTAAGACTCCTCCCAAGGGATACTGTCTTCTCCATGATAGGGGGGACTACTTTCTTGTGTACAGCCATTGGGTATTTGAAAGTAGTTGGAAGTCTCATTCTTAAGAAGGCTATAAAATACTGTATCATTTAACTGCTTTCTGGCTGCCTTTGAAAACTCAGATTTCCGACATTCTTTGGAGATTAGGTGAATTCTTTCTTTTCAATATCCCCCTTGAAAGGGCTCTGTTTCCTCCTTCAGTGATAAAGCATCCAAGCATTGGAGCAATCACAGTTTTACTCCTTTGGCTTAACACTAACAGCTAACATCATGGAAATTAAAAACTGCAATTACATATATGTTTTGAGTTACAAACAACAGATTCGAACCATCCCATGCCATGGATGGTAAAGTTTTCTTTCTTTCTCCTTTTCTCTAAGTCTCGGCGAGGGCTGTTCTCTCTACACAGCGACTGAGATGTCCAAGTCAGCATTTATCAGTGGCTGGTGTCTGGTCAAAAATAATTCACACTTGAATTTATCAAGCACACTGGGAATTTATTATGTGTAAGATATTGGGCTCTGTGCTTGGGATGCAAAGATGAGTGAAGCACATTATTTGCTGTCAAGAATCTAACAGTAGAAGAGAAGGATAGGCATGGAAACAGGGAATTTCAACACGATGTAGTAAGTGGTAAAGCTTAAAACAGGCCGAGCGCGGTGGCTCACGCCCGTAATCCTAGCACTCTGGGAGGACAAGGTGGGAGGATCACTCAAGTTCTGGAATTCAAAAGCAGCCTGAGCAAGAGTGAGACCCCATCTCTACTAAAAATAGAAAGAAATTAATTGGCCAACTAAAAATATACAGAAAAAATTAGCCGGGCATGGTGGCACATACCTGTAGTCCCAGCTACTCGGGAGGCTGAGGCAGGAGGATCCCTTGAGCCCAGGAGTTTGAGGTTGCCGTGAGCTAGGCTGATGCCACGAAACTGTAGCTGGGGCAACAGAGTGAGACTTTGTCTAAAAAATAATAATAATGATGGGGGACCTTAACTCAGCCTGGAACTCTAGGCAAGGTATGCTGCAGAAGATGACATCTGAGCTGAGCATTGACAGAACGAGAGGAAATTAGTAGGGAAAAATGAGGAAGAAAAAGGAAACATCAATGAACAAAAGGCCACCTATACTTAGCATTCATTGAGTGATTTTCCTGTGCCTACTTCCGTGCCTTAGACACGTGCAGTTATAGAAGTCTCACAAAGGTCTCTAAGTTAGGTATCCTTAAGTCTATTTTTATAAATAAAAAAAAATGAAGCCTTACAAAAGCTCATTAACTTGTTCAGATTAATATTGCTACTGTGTAGGAGATACAGGCTTTAAACTGAGACCTGATTCCAAAGTGCAACTGCTTACCTATTGTAGTATACTACCTCTCTGGCCCACAAGATATTAATTAGTGGACTTACTTCTGCCAAACAGAAAAATCTCACAGTGTCTCTTTATATGAAATTTGTATATACCTATTCGGGAAAGAGTGAGGAAGAGCACAGAAAATTGAAAGTAGAAGTATCAGAAAGTCATTGGCTGTTGAAAATGAACAAGAAATTATGCAACAAAAAGCTGAAATGATAAAGTAAGCTAATGGGAATAGAACAGTTGACCTAGTATTACACAATGCTGAAAGCAGGTGCAAGTACATGACCAGCTGTGGAAGGTTTTGTTTCCATAGGGTCAACCTGACCCCACTCTCTCAGCCCTCCCTCTGGTCCAGCTGTGCTCACCCACCTTTCTGTTCCTCCAACCCCCAGCCTTGCTCCCACTTGCAGGCCTTGGCTCTCCCTATTCCCTCTGTCGGAAGTATTCTCTCTACATCGTCTCTTTTTAATCCCCTCATGAATCAGCTCAAGCGTCACCTCCTCAAAGCAGCCTTCCCTGACCTCCCAATAGAACGAACCCAGTACCTTTGTCAAATTACTCTATTTTCCCATCGCATTGATTGCTCTCTGAAGTGTCACATTTATTTCTAAATTTATTTGTTTTCTGTCTCCCTCCTTCTAAAACGTGAAGATCTTTACCTAAGATGGTAGAGATTTTGTCTGGCTCACTGCTGTGTTCCCAGCTGCTAAAGTAATGCTTAGCCCACATATTTGCGGAATGAGTGTGTCTCATGGTTAAAATAACTTTGTAAAGTAGAATAGACATTTGCTTTTATCTTAATTTATAGAAAATGAAATGGAACACTTTGTGGTAACATTGTGCGTTCGAAGGTAAATAATGAATAGGTGGAAGAACCAGGAATTGAACTCCAGGCTCTTTTCTCCACTGCATACCCCTCCCAGCATCTCAGAAAATTGTCTGCTAGTCTCCCACTTTCCTTTAATTCTGACTCTCACATAAGGAGATGGATTTCTGTGGGGTTAAAAGCTTTCTGTAATGACTAGGGTTGTTCATTCCTCCATTCCCTACCCAGTGCACTCACTTATCCATCTTCCTTTGTCTCTCAGGGGGACTTCCCTGCCTGAGACAGAGAGGCCAGGTTGACCAGGTGGCAGAGGATGGAGGGTGGACTGTCCCCTGGAAGCCTGCATCATGGCCCCAACTGTCACTGTTTGCTACATGACTTTGGGCCCCTCTCATCTTGTCTCTGGACCTGATGCACGAGGGAATGAACTGAATCATCCCTGAGCAGATGATTCCTAGGTAGTCGTTTTCATTTGAGGTTGGTGATGCTGGAACTGAGTGTGGCATGTGTGTGTGTGCCTGTGTGTGTGTATGTGTGTGTATGTTGTGTGGGGTGGTGTTAGGAAGATATCAGAACCTGATGATACAGTTTTCTTAAAAGCTTGAAAATAAAGTACTCAGGGTACCTGGAGTTGAATTCATTTGCCCCAAGTGCGCTGCTCAATGAATCCTTACTGATTGAAAGATGGACTGAATGTAGATATTGGCTCAAGCTTTTCTGCATATATATTAATAACTGATTTTACATAAGCGAAGCAAAAGGAATTTCTGGATGGTTTTCAGGCAGCCTACAGAATCCAAAGCAGGCTGGGGGACCAGGCATGAGGATGGGGGGAACTGAGCGAAGAGGGGAACTTGGAAAGAGGAAGCATGGCGATGGTTCTGTCTCAAGAAAAACCTAGTCAGGACCATCTCTACGGCCATGCCCATTCTGGAATGGAAACCCGCCACCTGCACTCCCTCCTTACTGACTTACCCAGAGGTCAGCTTCCTGGCTGAGAGCTCCTGCAGCAGTCAGGGGCTAGTGAGGAAAACAGAACCATGCCAGTTATTTTAACAGAGACTTCGACGTGGGGAATTGGTTAAACAGTAGCTGGCAGATTGCGATTATAAAAATGAACATCAAGGCAACACAGATATATATAGTACTTGCAGGAAGAAGCTGCTATGCCTGGGGCTGGGAAACAAAGAGAAGGTGGTGTTACGAGAATCTAGAACTTTGGAGATGAGTCACAGAGCAGAGTCCCAGAAATTTAAGGGGAGGATGCTGGCCAGCGTCTCCTGGTATCTCAGGAGTTGAAAGACGAGCCCCTCAAGACTGGGCTCAGACCTCTGAGGAGAGGTACTGCCTGGTGGGTACCTCCAGGGAGTGGAGGAGAATGATTCTAGGACAAAGTTGGGAAAGAACCAGTCGTCATTGGAAGGAAATGCAGCTGCCAAGGTGAAGAGCGGCAGGTTGGCTTATGCTGAAAGGGGAGGAGTAAGTTGCTTCTTTCCTCTTCCTGCCTTCCTTCCAGTTTTCCTATTGACAGAACTAATCAAGAAGCCACCTGGCCATTGAGAAATACGGTCTACAGGGCCCCGGGTCCAACATTGCAAAGCTGGGTGGAGAAGGTGAATTGGAGCTGAGAGGCAGTGGCTTAATAACCTGAAGAACACCTGATAAGCTCCCCTAGCAGAGCTTAGGTCACGTGCTTGTCCCCTGGCTATTGTAGGGCAGGGATAGGGAGGACCTGACCTTTTTCTTCTGTCGTTGAACATGGTCAAACTGGAATTGTTTTCCCAATACTGAAAACCATGGGGACAAGTCATTGAGATAAATACAGGTGACAGTAGGCAGAGGGAATGGATGCCAGGGAAGCAAAAATGCCAACTCTCTACTGTGGCCTCTTACTAGGGGATGTCTTGGTGGAATGCTGAATGTTAGCATCACTTTCCCTTCTATATAAATATATGGACTTGACCCTTCTTGTCCTTTTCCAGCACTAAAGCTGGTTATTTATGTCAGGCTACAAATTGCAGATGCCCTGTTTAGATGGAGATTCTAAATCCCCCATTTTGAACTTTAATTGGGGCCAAATAAAGAAAAAAAAGTTAGGGGTTATTTTCTTCCTTGCTTGGGAGATTTATAAGGATACTTAGAACCTGTTTATCTCAGCAGGCAGGAAGATAGTTTCTTAAATGGATTTTCATGCTTACAGCTTCAAAACACAAAGCCCTATGCAGCTTGGTGTTTGTTTTACAAATCCTTTTCACACCCAAATTATTGTTTGTGGAAGGAGGGAGGAAAACAGCTTATAGCAATGTCCCCCATCTCTCCCAATTTCTCTATTTTATGCCTAAAGTGATACATGCAAACATGTAATAGATCCCCATTTGGAGGAATTCAATGCATGGTAATTAGTCCACGGCAGCTTTGAATTTCTTAAAATTAGAAACATTGATTCTTTACTGAGATGTAAGTTACTTGCAGATACTTTATTCCTTTTATTTTAGATTTTTTTTAAAAAACAACTTGAGCTTATTTTCTAAGTAAGGTTATTTCATTTACGTTTTATGCTGCTTGACTTACAAGGCTGAGATAGAAAGTTCCTTAAAATTAAAAGCTCTCATAGATTTCTTCAAGGGTGGTTACAAAAAAGTATTGATTTGCTAAACTATAATGGCCAAAAAAGATCAATTGTCAGTCGTGCACAAAAGCGTATTCCTTGAAAAATAGTGAAAAATAAAAATAAGTTAAAATAGGTGATAGTCTACCTTTAAAATACACACACACACACATATCAACTTATCAACTAAGAAGTGAAATTCCTTTTATCATAAGAAGCAAACTTGTTACTACTACAAGATTTTTACATATGAGGCTTTCTGGAAAGTATCTAGCCATTGTTAATATAGTGAGAACAGTTACCTGGCTGGATACTTTCTGGACAGCCTTGTACATATACACATTCATATAAAATAGAATCATGATGTACCTGTTAATCTGGAATATATTTTCAGATAATGAATGATATGTCAGAGATATTTTCCAGGTCATTACCTGTGGATTGCCCTCTATTTTACCCAGCACGATTTCTCATAATGTATTTAACTCTGCCCTAATGATGGATATTTAGATTGTATTCTTATTTTTCTTGCTACCAGAAACAATGCTGTAGTGAATATCCTTGTATATCTATCTTCATATATTTGTGCTTCTGTTTCTTAAGATAGATACAGAATCTCTGGCCTTTTGAAAAAGGATCCAGTTCAGAAATGTGTTGCATTTGGTCGTCTTGTCTGTTTAGCCTCTTTCAATCTGAAACAGTTCTTCAGACTTCCCCATATTTCTATGACCTAGATGCATTTGGAATTTGTAGAACATTTCTTAATTTGTGTTTGCCTGAATTTTCTTCTTGATTAGATTTAGGTTATGAATTTTTAGCAGAAATATTGGAGAAGTGATGTGCTTTTCTCTCCGCTTCTTCTTGGGTAGTGCATGATTTCAATTTGTCAATTTGTCCCTTTTCTGATGATGATGCTCAGTGAGATCACATGATGACGGAGGTGGTGCCAGCCAGACTTCTTGACTGTGCAGTTACTCTCTTTCCCTTTGAAATTAGTAAGTACTGGTTGGAGAGGAACTTTAAAGCTATTTAAATATCCAGTTCATCATCAAACTTTAACTGTACCCATTTATTTATTTACATCAATATGAACCCACAGTTTCCTATTTTATTCAGTGTATTATAATTCATTACTACATATTTTTATTTTGATATTCAAATTGTTTATGCAGAAACAATTTTTCTAGACTATTACTGCTTAAACCTCTTTCACAATTATTTCACTGTGATTGGAATGCGACTAGTGATTGGAAGTGGGTAAAGATACATTTTTCTTTTTAAAATACCTTTCTATTATTTTTGAATTTTTTTAACCATGTTTCTATTTCTTACCATATTTTAAGAAAATGTCAGAAGAAGTTATCTGGGCTGTGACATGAGGGCATTAATACTCAACGCTGACAACATGTTAGAACTTTTAAAAAATACCACTGCCAGGGCCTCATTCATAGAGTCTGATTTAATTTGTTCTCAGGTGGGACTTGGGTGTGTATATTTTTTACAGTTCCTCCAATGAGACCTCTGGTTTGAGAATTATTAGGTTAGATATTAATAAGATTGGCAACATACTTTGCAGGGTCCAAAACAAAAATGAGAATTAAAAAATTATTAAGAATTTCAAAATGGAAATAACAGATCATTAAACCAAGTGTGCTGTTTGAAGCATGGTGGCTCTCTGGGACTGTGCAGGATTCATGTGTGTGAAGTCAGTTATAGACGTGGATATGCCACATTGGGCGTAAGAAGGAAAGCCATGCAAACCAAAGGTACAAAGAAATAGTACCCTGAGAAAGGATGGCATAGATGAGGACAAGTACAGTTTCCTAGCTCTCTTGCAGTTAGATGAGACCACATAGCCAGGCCTAGAGCAGTGCGTGGAAGTGGTGAAGGGCAGGTTCGAGTTCTCCGTGCACTGTTTGAAGCCTAGGTCAGAGACGGTGTCACAAGATGGTGCTGCTGGCATCCGTGTGGGAACCTGAGTGCTTGTGTGAAGCAGAACTGCCTAGCAGTTCCCATATGCCATGGACCAGGAGCAAGAAATACTTACTTCTTTGTTACACTAATTTGTTACAGCAGCATAGCCTAACCTATTCTGAGAAATACAGAAGGGTGCCCATTAAATCCCATAGTGTGTTAGAGGAATGAGAGCTGACTTCTTGGTGTAGACATCAGGCACAGCTTTGTGGAGATGGTACAATCGAAATGGCATGGATAGAATTTGGAAATGCAGAGTTGGGAAGACAAAGGTCATAGTAGTCAACCATTACTACATAGAAAAACCACTCCCCAATCATACTGGCTGAAAACAACTGCCATCTACTATTTCTCATGAGACCATGGGCACTCTAGGAGGTTCTCCTGTTCTGGGCTGGATTTAGGGAATGCAGACTGGGCTTTCTCATGCACGTGTGGTCAACTGCTGGGACAGCTGGGGGCTGGCTGGTTTAGCTTGGCCTTAGTCACATGTCTAGGGTTGGCTGGCTGTTAGCTGTTGTGCCTTGGCTCTCCTTCCTGTGGTCGTTCACCCTCCAGCAGTTAGCATATGTGGTAGTTGAAAGGTCCTAAGAGACAGAGTAGAAACAAGCAAGGCCTCTTTAGGCTCAGGCTCCAGACTAGCACATTGTCACTTGCGCTGCATTCTATTTGTCAAAGCAAATCATAACACCAGCCTAGATTCGTAGTGTGGGGAAACGGTCTCCCCCTCTCTCGATCTTACATTTTTGGCATCGGGAGCTGTTCAACATTTGTGGAATAAATGCAAGAATAACGGACTAGATTGCCTGGTTCCTTGTCTATGTGCTCTCCCTACATAATTTCATCCCGTACTCCCAATTGTATATATCCCGCCCAGGTCTCTTCCCTGAAATTTCTCCCATAAAACCAACCACAAACTCTGTATCTCACTAACTCTCTCTCTGTGCAAGTCTGGACTCCTTGTATTTCTCTCCCAGAGGTTTTCTTCCCGCAGTTTCAATTTTAGTCAGTGGTAGCTCTTTTGTTCCAGTGGCTCAGAGCATAAACCTTGGAGTCACCTTGGCCTCCTTTCTTTCTGTCCCACTTCATGTCCACTCCATCATGTTGTCAGGCCTACCTTCCATACGCAGCTAGGATACAGTTATTTCTCACCTTCTCTACCACTCCCTCTCCAGGTTCGAGCCATCTCAATTTGTTTGCCTGGATGGTTGCAGTAGTCATCCGTCCTGTCTGCCTCTTTCTGCTCTGACCTCTATACTCAGTGTGTTCACACGGTCTCCAGAGCACTCTTTTACATATGGAAATCATTGACATCATTCCCCTGCTCAAGGCCTCCCAGGAGTTTCCCATCTCACTAAAGTAGAAGAAGTCCAAGTCTTTACAGGGGCTTTCGAGGCCCCACATGAACTGTGCCCTTATTCCCACTCTGTGCTCCTTTCCTACCCCTCTCCCACCCTTGTTCATCCAGCCCCAATTACACTGATCTGCCTCATGCTTCTAGAACATACCAACATGCACCTGCCTGTGGCCCTTTACTTTTGTTCTTCCTTCCTCCTGATAGCTGCATGCCTCCCTCCATTATTTCCTGCAAGTCTCTACCCTGGTGTCACGTTCACACCAACAAGGTCTTTCTCGACCTCTGTATTTAAATAGAAATCCCAATAACTTTCTCTCCTCTTCACCCTGTTCTTTTTCCCTCCATAGCCCTTCCATCCTTTGACATAGCCTGTATTTACCTGTTTGTTTGTTGTCCGATTCTTTGTACTAGAGCACAAATTCTAGGCAAGGAGGAACTTTTGTTGTTGTTTGTTTCTATCTCTCTGGAGCCTAGAAAAGCTTTAAAATGCTTTCTAAATCAACCAGTAAATAGAACTTGAGATTCTTACAGTGGGGGAGAGACTGGATGAGGTCATCTAAGAGGTCATCATAACTCAAATAGTCTGTGATACCAATGGGAGTAGAAATGACCTGTTCCAGAGCAAGTACTACTTGAGTTCCACTTGCATCTAGTGTCGCTATTGTCCCCTCCCATCTGTTGTCTCCACTAGTGCCCAAAGCTCATGATTTTCTATCTCCCCTCTTCTCCTAATTGATATTTTCTCCTCCCTTAGGTCTAAAGTTAATGGTTACGTCCCTGAACTTTCTGTCCAAATGCTCTTTGCTCTGTCTCATGGGACCATTCATTATTTCCCTGTGGCATTCATCACGGCAAAATCTGTGCATTTATTGGTGTGATTGTTTTTTGCAGATTTCTCACCCTCCACCCCCTGGCTGCCAGCCTCTTGACGGCAGGAATCCTGGGTGGGTCTGTTCATGAGCACATCCACAGCGCCCTGCACGGGGCCTGGTTTGCAGCGAGCACTAAGTACCTCCTGGGGGATGAACCCAAGATTGAATGAGTAAATCTTACCCACATGGTATTGTGTTCTGATCATTTATTCCACCCCCTAGTAGTTAATTGAAAAGAATATATTGAAAAATGGAGACTATCTTTGAAATCCCTTTTCAGATCCTGTTCACACACACACAAAAATAAAGGCTGGAAAAATAAATGTTGGACGAAGAGGAAAATCTCAAATCTGATTAATAAAATGACCATCAGGTAGGGGCCTTTTGATGACATTAGAGGGTTAAAATTCACAACCAGACCTTTGGGGATGCTCTTGGTGTCCATCCCTGGGGACTGTTTTTGAGGTTATCTAAAACCAGAACTGAGGGATTTTTCTTGCAAAACAATCTTGAGCAGCCGTTCCAATCTCGGCAAACTCTTCCTGGGAGGCAGTGTCATCTGTTAACAGCCAGGAGCAATTAGAGTTATTTAACAAAAACAAAGTGGTGTTTGTAAAGTGGCTTGAAAGAGTCCACGGGGTACATCAAAATTGATTTTAAAGTAGGTCAGGTCTGTGCTGCACCTATTCCAATTATGATGTACAGGCAAGTGAATTCATTTACTCCGTGATTTGGCTAAGGGGGGCAAAAAAAAGCACAGCAGTGAGTAAATTGCTTTTCTTTGGAAACATGTAGGTTTGGGATCCTATAAGACCATCTCAGCCAGAGTCCTAGAGCTCTGAGCAGGAAAGAAGTGCCAAATTTATCTTCTTCACTATCAATCTTCTCTTTCCGCATATTCTTTCTATTTAAGGCAATAAAGTGGATGTGGATCTCCAGAGTCAGCAGATCTAAGTTCACATCCGCCTTTTTGCTACTTCCTAGCTGTAGGATCTTGGGCATGTGACTCTACCTCTCTGAGCCTCTGTTTTCTTACCTGTAAAATAGCAATCACAATAATACGAAAGGCCACATAAAATTACGTAGAACTAAATAAATAAGAAATGCAAATGGCTTAGTAGTGTGCCTGATATATAGAAAATACATCATTAAGTGTTGATTATTGTCATTATGTGGAATGTCCCCTTTATATTCTACTTGAGAAAGAAATAGATAACTTGCGTTCTTCCTCATAGCTAGGCCTTCCTGGGGGATTTCCCCCAGGAGTCAGATTTCGATTCAGCAGTTCTTCAGACATCCATTGCATGTTAGAGTGTTTGCCATTTAGGTTGTGGCTGAAAGTCAGTTTTACTCCAAGAATTCTTCTCCACCCCTCTCTGGTCCTTGTTTTTTTCTCACCAAGATGAAAATTTAACGTCAGAAGGAAATGTCAGTTATTTCTGTATTGATCTTGAGGGACAACTTATTTCTGTTTTAGAGAGCATAGATGTTTGGTCTGGACATCACTGAGAAACAGGAGGAAAGCAGCATCAGCCCTGCAGGCAAACCACAGGATGGCTTTAAAGATGGATTTTATTTCTCTCCTCTCATCTGCAGGCTCTCATGGTGCTCACTGAGGCCCATTCTTTTCCCAGTGGGATCTTTGGGGAAAACAATCACCACATTTAATTCAGGGAGGGAGGGAGGGAGGAGTCGGTGAGACTTGAGCTGAGCTCCAGGTGAAATAATAATAATGGGAAGAGGTACCCAGGTAGCGGCCTTGTATTTCTACCTCTGAGCTCTAAGAGGAAGCGGTACAGGAGCCGGAAGGCAGAGTTGGGGTTTTAAACCCGTGCCGAATGAATGCTGCAAACCTGTGAGGCCAAATGGGAGAGTTCTATCCTGACTCACAATCCTGATGTAGTAGAGATTTGGGTGCATCCAATATTTATTCTTTCATTCACTAATTCAACAAATATTTATTGAAGGCTACCTGTCAACCACTCCTATAGTCACTCGGAAATATCACAAATAAGAAGACAGTTTTATCTGTCCATCAAAAGGAAGAAAAGAAGACAAGTTTTCTGCCTTCACAGAGTAGGAAATAATAATTGTGGGAAATAATAATAATAACGAATAAATAAAGAGGGTAAGTGCGGATTCAGAGGGGTTCTAGTACAGAGATGCGCTGGATGATGGGACAGATACTCACTAGCCCAGGGGGTACCTTCCATGTGGTGGTCATGGAAGGGCATCACCTTTGCCCACATCCAGAGCAGCCAATCAAATATAAACAAATATTCTGTAGAAAAAAACATGCATCAGAAAACATGTTCTCACAAGTAATTCAATGTCAAGTAGTCAGAGATTTTGAACTGTGGAAACCTCTTTCCCTGGCCTGTTCTCTGCTGCTTTGTCATCCAGCCGGAGAGGAAGGGATGTGATATGAAATGTAACATGCCCTAAGAGGGTTCCTGTATTCTAAAAGGGCCACATACTGTAAGGGTGACTAAGAATTAAAGATAAGAGGCTTAATTCTTGCTGTTAAAAAATAAATTTTCTTCTCCCTTTTCTTATAGCATTGACTTTAAAAAAAATTACAATTTTATTCACAGTAGACAAGCTGTGGAACCAACTTAGGTGTCCATCAGTAGATAAATGGATAAAGAAAATGTGGCATAAACATATAATGGAATACTATTCAGCCTTAAAAAAGATGGAGATCTTGTCATTTGCAACAACATGAATGAACCTGGAAGACATTATGTTGAATGAAATAAATCAGGCATAGAAAGACAAATACTGCATGATCTCCACCTGTGGAATCTAAAAAATTGGAACTCACAGAAGCAGAGAGTAGAATGGTGGTTACTCAGGGGTTGGGATGGGGGTGGGAAGTGTTTGTCCTTGGGGTGATGTTTGTCATAGGATACAAAATTTCAGTTAGGAGGAATAAGTTCAAGAGATGTATTCTACAAGATGGTGACTGTAGTTAATAAAAATGTATTATATTCTTGAAAATCACTAAGAGAGTAGATTTTAAGTGTTCTCAGGACAAAACATGATGTGTGAGGTAATGCATATGTTAATTAGCTCAATTTAGTCATTCCATAGTGTATGTGTATTTCAAAACATGTTGTACCCAAAGAATACAATTTTTATTTGCCAATTCACAAAACAAAGCAAAAACTTACAATTACGAATTCTTTCTCTGTCCTTTGAGATATAAATCTTTTTAAAAGCCTTTTGCTAGTTTTACAACCCAGTAATGTCTTTCTCAGGGACCTGGGAACCATCCTTTGAAATGGAAACATTATATAAATATTAGGGAGATAAGAATCCTATTTCTCAGTTTCTATGGACAAGTAGCAACCTGATTTCATGAGTCGTAAACATCTTGTGCCAAATTGCAAAACTCTACCACTTGACATGCAGATAGGAAAAAGTTATCTTTCCTTTGTATAAAGCCAATTAACTAACATAGGTGGTCATCCCGATTACCAGGTGAATTTAAGATGAACTCCTTGTGACAAATGTTGCTGTCAAGTCCCCTTACTTCTATATAATGGGTCAGATCTCCTTGGCTACATAAAAGTGCGAGGTTTCTTTGTGTTCTCGATCTTTTGGTGGATTTCCTGTGATACACAGAACCTTCTGCTTTAATGCCTACTCAGCAACAAACTTCTTTTCTTTTTCTTTTGCCATTGTGGAGAGATTTTCTTGTTGGGAGAAGAATTTGAAATTTATTTTTAATTGTATTTCCCAACAATAGCAAAGATACCCCATTACCTGGAGTTTCCCAATCAGATAATAATTATATCTTTTTACCATAGAGCTTTCTTGAATTCCTGAAAGTTTGACATAAAGTGGCTCTTGAGGGGTTTTTTTTTTTTTTTTAAAGCAGTGGAACTCATTCTTCCAATGAAATCTGATGGGGACCCCCATGGAAGCCATGAGAAGAGGAGCATTCCTCCCTGAATGGGTGCAGCGGGGGATCCAGCCCAGCTGATTAGGGGAAAGCTGGGAGGCTCAGCGATCACAGCTTCTGATCCCGCTGTGCAGCTCATCTCTTCGCCCCTCCTGCCTTTGGCTCCCTCTGCATCTCCATACTGCTTCACTTTCATTAGGTTTCTCGCTTAAACTGGAACACAGACAGTCAAAACCACCATTGGTACGACTTGCGAGATTATAGATGTCTTCCATCTAATGTCACTGTGACACCCCCTCCTCAGCCTTGTGAAACAGGCGTTCGTTATCCCTCCTGTTTTACAGATGGGGAAACTGAGGTTCAGAGTGGCAGAATGATATGCAGATGGTCTTGCAGGTATCCTTCTTCCTGCAGCCCCGATCACGTATTACCACTGTCAGTCTCTCCTACTACTCCACGTGATCCTTGAAGGCAGGGGCATAGTTTTTGCACCTTGGTGTTTACTTTGTGGCACAGTGCTGCACACACACCACCTATTCATAGGATGAATCAGTGAACGTAGCCAGTGCCACACAGCAGGGGAGAAAGCAAAGCTCACATGGGAGTCCCTGTCTGTGTGATCCCAGCATCTCTCTGTCTTGGGTTGTCCTTCTGAAGGCCAGCTCTGCAGCGGGTGCATGAGCTAATGTAGGTGCTCAGAGTAAGGTGGAGGGGAGAAAATAAGCCATCTTTCTTGCATAAGCTAAAGCTTCCAATATATCGTACATTTTCACTGTTCTGTGTTTGCTCTATTACTCAGAGCATACGGATCCGCTGCTTGGAGGTGGTGAAGGATGGTGCAGAGAATGTTATACTTAATTTATCCTGCCAGCCTTCGGAGATCACAGAAGTCACAGGTGCCATTGTCGATATTTAATCCCCTTCAAATCAGGGTGGCTGCCATCTACAAATGAGACAGTTTGGTACATACATTTCTCTTGCTGTTAATGCCGTGGCAGTTTAAAAGACCAACCTTGTTCCCGGAAAAAGATGCACTGTCCCAATAAAAAGGATATAGATCGATTTGGCTTTCCAAATAGAGCTAACGTTGGCTGTTACGAAGATGCCATCTCTCGAGAAGTTTCTCTTCGGAGTGAGACTGTGTTCTATCGCATATAGATTTTGCGTCTGATACGCCTGGGTTTGGATCCTGGGTCCCCTACTCATCATTTGCGTGACAATGGGAATGTACCCAATCTTGCTGGCCTTCAGTTCCCCCATCTGTAAATCAGGGATAATGACACCCCTGCCATAGAGTTTTTGAGAGGATTAAGTTAGATGGGGCACGTTGAAGGTTAGCACAGCTCCTAGTGCATAGCAAACCCAATAGAAAGCTTTGTGCTGTTACTCATTAGGTGTGAGTGTAGGTGTTTTGTGGCTGGGCGGGGGAATTGGGTGGGTCTCCTTGCCCTGAGCGAGAACGTTCCCACTCCAGTCTGTCCTTCATGGGAGGAGGACTAGGCACAGGAGGGGTGAGGCTACCATGAGGAGGCCCCCAAACGAGACCTTCTTCTTCGGCCTGGCCGCTGTTCACGGGGCACGAAGGCACTTGAGTGTTTGCTTCTTTTAAGACTATTTTCAAAGCTGTGGGCTTTTTTTTTTTTTTTTATAATCAGAAAGCGGGGAAAGAACACTCTGGATCTACCTTAGAAGAGTTTGGTTTTCCAGTGTTTGGACTTTGGGGGGTTTCTCCTCATTTGCAGCCCCCCTGGGAAAGCTTGGCCTTCCAAGAGAAGAGATTTCTAGTAGGAAGAGCACGTGTCAGTCTGAGTGCACACAGAAGTGGGTCCAAATCCCAGCACTGCCACTTCCTCCTGAAGTGAGTGCTGAGGAGTGTGGGATCTGGACTCCAATTTCCCCTTCTGCAAAACTCCAACTTCGCAGTTGAGAGTATCCAGATGGCTTAGCATGATCTTTTGGGATCCTTTGCTGTTCATTTATATGTTCTAGACAAGTCTTATCTGTAGGAAGCTTGAATCGAACACCTGGTATCTACCCAGGCAATTGTACCTACTTCTAGTCATAGCTTGGTCATCATCACTAGGCATCTAATGTTCAGTGTCTATTCACACATGGCAGACGGCATGCTAAACCTTTCTAATGCATTATTGCATGTAATCCCAGGTATCAACAGACGTGTCAGGCAGACACTATTATGTCCATTGTGCAGATGAGAAATCTGAGGCCCAGAGATACTAAGCAATTTTCTCAAGGTCACACAACCAGTGAGAATTGAATTAGGGATTCAAAACAAGGAGAGCTGTGCTACAGCACACACGTTGAGGATACTGAGCATTTTAGTTTTCTTTCATGATTTTTCTGGATCTGATTCAAACCAAGTCTAAAATATCTCCTGGCATAAATGCAATTTTTGCCCTAAGTCCAAAGGTATGTATTTCACAGATAACCAATTCTAAATAGTTTCAGGGGTACCTGGTTGTGTTCGTAGTATGAGCGCTTAAGTATCTCTGCTCAGGGCAAAACGTGCTGAGTCTTGACGAATCTACTCAGGAGCCCAGGGAGCATGCAGCACGCAGCCTTCCTTATCTTTTTCCCTCTCTCAGGAGAGCTTTGCCGGGGGCACTTGAGAGCAAGCCTGTGCACCCTGGAAAAGCTACATTACCTCTCTGAGACTCTGTCTAATTCTCATTATAACCTGGATAATCATATCTGTCCCATCCACCACACAGGACTTCTGAGCACGTGATAAAGCATGTGAAAATGATTTGCAAACTACTGTGTCGTTCACAGATTTTATGGATACAAGGTGGTGAATAAGATGGGCAAGGTCTCTGTCCTTATGTGGAAGAAGCAAATGACTAAACACATCATCTTACAAATCTTCAATTACGGTTGTGACAGTTACTTGGAAGCCATAGGTGAAGGTGGGTGGGGCGTGTTAGGAAAGGCTCTCCCTAATAAGATCACACACGACTGTAGGTAGGCGTTCCCCAGGCAAATAGCATTCGAGGTAGAGAGAAGAAAGAGCTTCAGTTTCCACATCTGTCTATGAAAATAACTGCACACAATCTTACATTATGTAACTTAGCAGAGTGACTTGGATATGTTAGGTGTTTGAGAGCGAGGGAGAGTGGCACAAATCAAACACATATGTAACAAAAACCCAAGTCTGCTGCTTTAGGTAAATGTGCATATTAAGCCTTTAGTCTGATCATTCATATGACCCAAGTGTCTTCCTTGCACTGCTGGATAGGCTGAGCGAGAGGGTGGAGGAGACAAAGGACTAGGGAAGGCACAGAGTGGATCTTCTCAGAAGCCATCATTCACCTGGGGTAGGGGCTGCTGGGGACGCAGGCGGGCTGGTAAGTAATACTAAAGAGAAAGTCTGCCTCACTGGGCTGTTGGAAGGATTGAGTCCATTTCAAAGTCCCTAGCACAGTATTGGCCCTTGGTAAGAGTTCATCAGTTGAAATGATTATTTAAAAACCCAACTCACAGTGGATTCTATGAGAATACTACAGAGGTACTTCCTGATTCACCTCAGGGAAAATTCCATAGTCTGTCTTTCTAAAGCTTTATTAATTTTATTTTAATGGGTTAAGATCACATAACATGAGACCTACCCTCTTTATTGCCAAGGCTAATGGGCTAGGAGACTAAAAGGAAAAAAAAAGTAGGTTCTGGAACTTTCCAAATCTGAACACAGAAATCTATATTATTTACGTCCTTGAGATTCCAACTGTGTGATTTACATTTGCAGTTTCTGGTTGTCTCCCTGCAGGCAAGAGGCAGGTGCAGCAGGGCGTGTGTCTGGGCATGGATGGCTCAGGATATCTCCGTTTTCCGTCTCTTACCGGAGTCCGAGTCTTGTAAGAGAGGCGGCCAGACACCCACCAGACAGTGGTGAGGCTGTGGCAGGCACCTTTTGCCGTCACCTTGCCTCTCACTGGGATAGTGGCATTGGCTTTAAGAATGGACTCCTTAGGCTCTTCTTGGCCCTGATGGTGTCTCTGCTTATCCCAGGAAGGGGCACTTGAAAACCCTGTCCCAGGTCATTGTTGATGGTGGAGTCGTGAGTTTGAGTCCTCTCAAAGTCTTTCCTTCCTTTGAGAGAGAAAGGTTTCGAAAAGCATGTCTCGTTTTTATGTATCAGATGGTCCAAAGAAACCAAGCCAGACACCCTCCTTCCCACAGAGTGGGGGATGAAACCGAGTGTGTCGTGCCAAGGAGAAAAATGAAAAATGCCTGTTATTTTCTGCAGGCTGGAGAATGATGTATGTTCCAGGGGGTAACCTACTACCTCGGAATTAGTCATTCGACATCGTGTTCTTTCGGCTGCTTGAAGTGCCTCATTTTAAAAATGTTAGAATTTTTTTTTCCCTCTCACTTAACTGTAGGAACATTAAATGCACAACTTTATCAAAATGACACAAGATATATGTTTCTGCCAACAGCAACAGGAGAGGATTAACAATTCAAATGGGAATGGCAAAAAAAGTTTCTTTCAGAAGATGGGAAGGAGAAAGTTTGACTGGGATCCTGCACTTTTCTCAGCCTGGAGCACATTATTACACATTTGGAGTCCCTGACGTCCCCATGAGAGAGAGTTTTATTTTTAAGGGGAAAAAGTTTCATTTTATATTATTTTGTTATGTCTGTCCGAGGTCAGGGCTAGTTGTACACATGTGTAGAGTGTACAACTATATACAGATATCTCAAAAAATAATCGTCACTTGCCTAATGCCTGATGCCTGAATTTGGTCAGAGTTAACATTTCTAGCTATGGCCAGACCATGGCACCTTAATCGAATTAATTAAACCCAGCGTTAAGAAGAATCAGGGAAAGAGAGGAGAGTGTGAGAGTATGAAGCCCAGGAGATGAGGGGATGGTAGGGGAAAGGGTTAGTTATGACACATAAAAAACAGGATTCTATATGTATATATAGATGGAAAATGGTCCCCTGCACCACTTGGATGATAAAAGGAGGTATTCATATTAGATTCAACTGGAATTTGTGAGGAAGAAATTTAGTTAAGATTCTGGATGAAGTAACAGAAATTGCCTTGCCCTTAAAAAGAAGAGCACGTCATTTTGCAAGAACGTTGATATGATTCTAGCAGGATATAGGAATGAATCTTTTGACTTCTAGGAATCCTTTTCTGGTATGTGATTTATATGTATTAATAAATCGATCAATTTTCTGTGACTCTCTACCACCATCTTAACTTAGGAGTGCCGTTGACATTGGTTTTTCCAACCCCCGTGTAACCAATCCCATCTCATTTTCCAACAGCACAGAGCATGAGATTGTAGCCAAGCCAGTCACAGCACAGAAATTCGTAGGGTAGGCTACACACACTCCCCTGTATATAACGAGTGAGCAGAAAACTCCTCCTCAGAGGAAGAGTACAGAAGTAGCAAACTTGATCCAGTAAGAATATTTGGGAGCTTTGAGTGGACGGATGAATTTGGGCATAGTCTGGTGTCAGCTGCTTGGCTTAGCCTCCACCTGCCAGCCTCAGGACTGCTAATCTACTTGCTCAGTGGACCCCAGGCAGACTGTCTCTAGAACATATCAAGTGTTTTCTTCACTCAAAGCTTTTACACTCACTGCTCCTTTTCCCTGGAACTTCTTTCTATAAAATCCTCTCACAACTGGTTTCCTCATGAGATTCAGGGCTGACCTCAATGCCAACCCCCGAGGAAGGACTTCCTTATTTAGACTGTCTAAAAAGCCACTCTCACTCATACTTCTCACTGGCACAACCATTCGTTTTGTTTTGTTTTCTTCTCTGAAATGACCTCGTTTATTTTTTTACTTGGTTGTTATTTGTCTCTGCACACTTGGAGGTAAGGTCTGTGTGAACAGGGACATTGTTGATTGCTATCTTCCCAATGCCCAGTATGGCAACAAGCACATAATAGAAACAGTAAGTACATGTTGAATTAATGAATAAACTCAGAGTCCTGTGGACCGCAACTTCAAAACCACTGCTTTAGAAGAGAGTAAATGGCCCGTGTCTTAACCTTTCAGGAGTCCCCTGAAAACAGAAACTAGGAGGAAACTGGTATGCAGTTTACCTAAACAGCAGGTGTGAGAGATGGGGAATGAAAACAGAGAGGTGGGGAAGGCCCTTGAAAAGATATGCTACTGATTTGGCCACTGCTAAAATCCACTGGTAATTGATTATGGAGGAGATCCTGAGGAGCTTGATAAAAAACCCTAGAACTGTTTACCTAAAAGAGGAAAGGGGAAATCACGATACATCCACGAGCATGACTCATTCTTTGGCCAACAGTTGCCCCATGGAACATTAACTCTTCTGTCCTCTGGACTGCACATGAGTGAGTGCCCAGTGGCTCCCTGAGGGGTTCCAGCAAGGGGCAGGTGGTGGTACTGGCTGGGGCAAAGCACTGTCAGATGACATTATGTGAAGCTGGCTGAAGCCTGCGTGGATGGGGCTGGTCCATGCTACGGCTGGGGAAAAGATGAGGCCAAGAGGATTTAAGTAATGCCCAGGAGGTATTCAAAGGTCATTTCAAACTCTAGCAACTTGGAGAAGTAATTGCCTCATTAAATTCTTTATTGTTACCAGTTATCACCCCAAACTGTTTCATTCTTACATAACCTGATGGGATTAGGCACAATGTATGCATCAGGTTCATTTCCTAATACGTTCCCTACTACACCTCCACTGGGTGGTTCTGAGCCAGTCTTGCTGCTTTGGCTCCCACAGAGCATGGAGACTCAGTTTCCTCTTCTCTGACCATATTGAGCAATGGCAGGCATAATTCAAGACTTTGGACATGCTATAATAATATTTCTTGGCAACTGTGATGGACAACAGAATCCAGGCTCGTGGTTTCCTAAAGGCTTTCATGAAAGTGCATGTGGGTGTCTTGTTGTCTCTTTCTCTTCTTCCCATCTGGGGTCCCTGCAGAGCTTTGCAGAAGACTACTTAGCGATCAGAGCAGAATGATGCATTTTGCAGAGGAGTTTGCAGAAGCATTGTCAGAACAGGTGTTGATTCTACAGTCTGGAAGAAAACTGCAAGGATGCATTTGCAATATATTTTGACACTGCAGATTGTCGAGTAAAGTTGTTTTTTTTCTCTTTCTTCTATTTTCCCCTATCGAGATACATGATAAATGGGATAACTGTTTCCTTCTGGTCCCTTGGTGGACAATACGATAACCATTCCTTGACAGCAAGAAACATGCTATTTCTTTTGGCTCGTGTTTTGTCAAAATATGTTTCCCTGGGAGATTCTCCTGAGTCTCAGATTTTTATTTTTAGAGTATTTTTGCCGATACCCCTAATTCTATCTGAAATGTCTGAAGTCATCTGGGGGCCTTAGGAACCTGTGAGAGGGAAATGGATGCTTTATAGATCTTAGAAGACTTGTGGACCTAAGATCCAATAACATACCCAGTTCTCCGCTCAGCAACTACCGTTATACCATTATAGTCCCTCACTCAGGGTAGGGTCTGACTCATTTGTCTGGGGATACTCTGGCCTTAGTGATAAGTATTAAGGATAGCAGTGGGCTAGAGTCCCAGTTGCTCTCAGGATAACATCCAGATATTTTTCTGTTTATACATCCTTTCACTTCTAATTTTTATTTGCTTATATAACCTTAAATCTCAGTATTATTCACCTTACATGCTGACCTTTTCGCTGGGCCACTTGGATTTTCTCAGACTCCCCATATTCTCTCTCCTGAACCCTTTCTTCTGCTCCTCTTCACCTGTATAATTAATCATGATCCCCCACCCATGTTACTGAATCTCTGATCTGATTTCTTCTATTTCGCTTTGCTTCTATAGCTTTTATTCTTTCTTCCTTTCGAGATGTAGTCTCAGGGAGCTTTTCCTTAAGTGGGGATATTTTAACCATCTGCTTGGAACTAGGATGGAGTATAAATGAAGTCCCTAGCTTTTTATCTGTTATATAATATAAGGTTTAAGTAATGGAAGTCTCACATTTAGTCTAGTTCAAGAGTTGGTGAACTTTTATTGTAAAGGCCAGAGAGTAAACATATTAGGCTTTATAGGTCCAGTACTGTCTGTGTCATGTTTTATTTGTACAACCTTTTTAAAAATGTAGATACCATTTTTGGCTTTTAGGCTGGGGACGCATTTGGTCCGCAGACCCCTGGGGCTGTAGTTGTTGGTATTGTAGGTCATAAAATGTTGAAACTGTGCCAAGGCTCCCACGAGACTGTGAAGAACAAACAGCTCTGCTGAACAATAAACCTGCATTTTCAGGCTCAGTCATCCTTCTCATCTTTTAATGTCCGGGTAACTTGTTGGAGGATGTTGGTGGTTGTCATGACGGTGGGGGAAATTGGATGGGAGTGTGCTTAATTGCATAAATCTTTGTAAAAGAGTGCTCTTTCTAAGAGGTCATATAACATCTATCTATCTATAACGTTGGTGGGCATTGCCAAGTCAGTGTTCCTAATCAGGTTTCTGTTTTCCAGAATGATTTCTGTTTTTGCTTTCTTATTCTGGCTCTCAAGAAGCCACAACTATTAAAGCAAGTGGGGAAGGGGAGTAATTTGCAGACCAGCAGGTTGTAAGGGAGGCTGTTCTTACTATAGGACAGTGGCAAAGATGATGACTGTCAGCACGAGAAGGTAACTCGTGCCCATTTGGGTGGAGAGAATGAAGCCCAAATTTTGAAATGAGTGACTGGCTGAGCTGGAACTGGAGACCAGGCTCCATGACTCCCAGCCTTGGCTGTTTTCTATACCTCACTGTGTTGCCTCCCTGGCTGTCTGAGGTAGTTTAGACACTGCTATTCAATTTGGAGTTTACTGCATGTCTGCAAATGTCTTACCTGGTTCACCAACAAACACAATACATAGGATTTTACTTCATCCTAATGCAGTCTCCCCAAGGCAAGCTTCACCTTGTTAAATTGAATTAAATTTGCCTTAAAGCTGCTTCTTTACATATTTTAAGTTGGCCAGAAGGTTTTTCCTGAACACAGTGAACTATAATCTAACTTGACCTGTAAACAGACTGTAACCTACTCTTGCAACAAGTGGTTGAGTTTCAGCCAATCACAGGCAGCCAAATGTTCAATCCAGGTTCAAATAAGACCAATCCAGTTGTTTCTGTACTTCCCTTCTGTTTCTGTACTTCACCTTCCCTTTTTTGTCCATAAGTGTCATCCAACCATGCGGCCGCCCTTGTGTTGCTCTGAACCTATTCTGGTTTGGGGGACTGCCTAATTCTTGAATCACTTTTTTCTCAATTAAACTCTGTTAAATTTAATTTGCCTGAAGTTTTTTCTTCTAACAACCCAAAGCTGGGCTAGTGTCTTCTCACACAGAGCTGCTCTGCTGACACTTGTCCTGACAGAGTAGACCCTGCCAACCTGTATTTGCTCTGAGCAATGTGACAACTGGGCTATAGTTCTGCAATCAAAGGACCCACAGATGGCCCTTCATGGCACTGGCCTTTACTCTGCTATACACTTGCTCTGTCGCACTGTGGCTTAATGGGTAACGGGGTTCTCTGTTACGCACTCATTAACGGAAGGCCAGCATCTGATTGTGTGATGGATTATGACAAACTCACGTAGCTGTGCATGTTAATCTGGCATATCAGCAGAAATCACATAACTGGAGCTGCTCTTGGTAAGCAGTTTGGTGCTTCTCCAAATGAAGTAGCAAGGTGCAATGGGGAGAAAAGGATGGGGCAGGAGGCTAAAGCTCTCAGGTAGGCAAATGAACTTTGACACAGAAGCAAAGTGAGAAAAAAATATAGTCATACTATGTCACTAGACAATGTGAATTCCTGCCGTTGGCTGTACTGGAACAGGGAACATGATGGGAAGATAGAAAGGGGGCTATTTAAATCACTTACTTGGGAGATGTGAACATTTCTTCCAGAGATTGTGCTGTTTCATTGGTTGTAGAGCATGAAGATCTTTCCTTTTTTTTTTTTAAATGCTAGAATATCTGTTTTTGGTATGTCCTATTAAAACTGATTGCAGTTACAGAACAAATCATGATTCTGTTTTCAGAGTGCCTCGTGTCCTCTGCAGTTCAGTGTATTATTTATTTAAATGTCCTTTGTACTTATATTCCCTCTGTATCTACGCCTATGTAAGTTATGTTCTTTGAGTCTGGAACACTTCTCCCTGCTATTAATCTGGCAAAGTCCTTCTAATCCTTTATACCTGAGCTGAGATATAACTTCCTTGAATACCTTCTCTGATCTTCCGGCATAGGATTAGGTGTCCTTCCTAGGTACTGCCACCATCCGTACACCCATCAGAACTCTGTGAACTATATTGCAGATACTTCTTTACTCATCTATTTCCCTAACCAAACTGTAGAGGCAGACACCTGCTTTGAGATTTCATGGTTAAAGCCATGCCTTTACCTAGTAGGTGCTCAATAAATGTTTGTTGCATATCTGAATAAACTAGATAACTTCTTTGTACATAGTTACTAGAGTTATTTACTAGAGAAATGTTAAGGAACTATCTTCCACTTTGGTGTGACATAAATTTCTGCCATTCTGTGTAGAGTAAGCATGACCCCCTGAAGTGGAAATGACAGCATTGTTCCTATACCACTTTAGCCTCTCTCCCTGGAACTACTGAGAACTTAAATTTAAGAGACAAAGTGAGCAACCTAACTTTTCATTCCAAATAACTGTATTCTCATTTTTTTTTAAAAAAAATGTTGTATGCTGTGCTGCCAAGAGAGATTTTTAGAACAACTCCCACGAGTTTTAATTTCAATTCATTTGGACTGTGTGAGATGTATACTGTATTTTATGTTAAATAGAGTTGTTACCACGTATTTGAGCTCTTTGGAAGGAAGATGTTCCCTAAATGCAAAGCAGCAAGAATAGCAACATTTACATTTTAATGCATTACTTTATCCCTTTAGTAAAAACTCCCTGGGAAACAGTGCAACCTCAGGCATTAACTGGTATTGACATTTGGGCTTTCGTGGGTACTGCAGAGCAAAGGCGTTTATTACCTCTGTGTGGGGTGAAGAGTTATCTCATCATGCATTCTAAACATGTGGGAGCAGTTAAATGACATCACGCACAAGCCCCTCTAAAATCTCCTGTTTGCATTTCTCTACTAGCTACCATCTTGTATAACAGCCACAGTCTGTGATCAATCAATCAATAAGTAGTTATTGAGGGCAGAGCTGCCTGAGTTTTTGCTATGAGACATAGGGGAAGCAGATGGAATATGAAGCATGGTTCTCAGCCATAGGGAAGTTATAATTTAGTTGGGATGTAAAGAATGAAATAATCAGTAAGTACCGTGTTTCCCCGAAAGTAAGATAGGGTCTTATATTTATTTGTCCTCAAGAAGACACCTAGGGCTTATTTTCAGGGGATGTGTTATTTTTTTTAAGTACAGTACAACAGTCTACACTTATTCAAATATAGTTAAGTCGTCTCCTTCTGGAACATCATCATAACTCTCCAAACCCCAAATTTCATACTGAATTTCTTGCAACTCTATTTCCTTTAGAACCATTGGCCCCAATCTCTCATGTGGAGCAATAGAGCTCTCATGGGGCAAATGAGAAGGGCTGCTCATCTTCTTTACCGCTCAGCTACCAAATGCATGGGTTGTGCAGATACGCTGCATAGCCACGCCCATCACTAGGTCTTATTTTCGGGATAGGACTTATATTGCTCAAATGTTTAGAAATCCTGCTAGGGCTTATTTTATGGGTAGGTCTTATTTTCAGGGAAACACGGGAGGACAGGGCAGAGGATATTCATTTGGTAAATATCAAGTGTCTATCATGTACTAGGCAAAGTTTTAGGAGCTAGTACTACAGTGGTGAATAAGATAATGTATTGCCTATGTCATGCTTAAAATAGAACAAAAAACTATGAAATATATAAGTACACACAAAAGTTAGATAATTTCAGATAGTAAGTGCCAAGATGAAAATAAAACAAGATAATTGATACTGATGGAAATTGGGTGATGGAGGATAGGGAAGTTTTACTTTTCGAGTGCATGGTCCAGATAGCCATGCCAAAGAGATGGTATGCCCTGAGTCACAAGAAGTCGGCCATGTGAAGATTTGGAAAAACACATTTCAGATAGAGGGAGAAGTAAGGACCGATTCTTGAGATGGAAATGAGCCTAATTTTTTGAAAAGCAGAAAAAAGTCCAGTATGGTTAGAGCAGAGGAAAGAAGAGGAATGATACGATACAATGTTTGGGTGTAGGTAAGAGCTGGTTGTGTATGGCACAGACTGCAAGGTCTGTCAGAATTTAGAGAAAAAAGTCTTCAAAAACATTATGAAACTGATGGAGTTGAAACCACGCTTTGTAAAGTGGCTCCAATTAACAGGAGAGGGAAAAAGGAAAGCATTAATACGCAAAGGAATATCATTTTCAAATACCTACATACCTATTAGGTGTGTTTGTTTCCATGTTTTTTCTTACTACTTTCTAGACTAAGGTGCAGTTAATTATTGTAGCTTTTCAGGGACAGTTTATATATTCATTCATTTTTAAAATATTCAAAATGCCAATTGATTATTATTTTTATACTTTAAATAGATAATACTAAGGTATAGGGTTCAAAGTAGAAAAAGAACACGATGAAAAGTCTTATTTTCATCCCATTCTTCAGGTACCCAAATACCGATCTTAGGAGTAATTACTGCCAAGTGATGTGTTCTTGTAATGTTTCTCCCATCCTCACCCTTTATTTTTTGAGCCTTCTTTTCTGATTTTTATTTACCTTTTTATTATTTTATTTTACCTTTATGTTAATGGTAAGCCTCTTTAATGTCTTTTTTTAAATAGGGGTTTTTTGGCCACTTTTAAAATTTGTAATTTTAGATTGTCTCTAAACCAGCATCCAGATTATTTGAAGCTGCATGTGGGCAAAATGGTGCAATCATAACTAAAACAATTTTAGTTTTTAAGTACATAGACATTTAAGTGGTTAATTAGTGATAAGTTTAAATCCTTTGTAAAGAAACCAAGTGTAAACTAGTTCAAGCATCCCTAGAACAGGTGTCAGATGTGCCTCTCTTTTTAACTTACGACATTGCTCATATCACCTCACTTCTTATTGCCTTACTTTCCACATCTATTAAATGGACAAGGTAGTCCCTTACATCTTTAATGTCATGACTTTAGCTGAAAACCAAATTTTTGTCCCTTGGGTACTCTCTTTACTATATGTGTAATTTCACTAGCCCAATATAACCATGTGGCTATGTTACCACTGGAAAAATAAAAACTTAAATAAGAGTTTACATTTGGGATATATATATATATGCAACATTTAGGTTATCTTTGTTTAGGATTGATGATATGACAAATTGAACCATTTAGTAAGTGTATTTGGTCATTCACATTACCTAATCGAGTGTCATTTACAAAGTGAATACTATGTAAATGCCTATTAATTTATTGACTATTATTGCTAATTTATATAAAACAAGCTTTTTTGGAGGATCATAAATTATCAAGCTATGTTACTGATCTTTAGAAACAGCAGAGAGCTTATTACTCCAAATAAAGTGGATTGCTGATCTGAGTTCAGTGAGAAAAGCAAAGCAGGCATTCAGTTTTATTTGAGCTACTCCCAGGAGAACTGGTATTATAAAATGATATAGAGCAAGTAATTTCCTAAAATGCAACGTTTTGATTTCAGAGACTGAAGCTTCTCTGTTAAAATGATCACGCTAAGTGTTCATTCATTATTTCGACAAGTATTAAGAATTTATTCTATGAGATATTTATGTAATAGAAAGATTATTAAAATACAGTTTCTGTCCTCTAGTAGGATATGTAAATGATACAAATAATGCCAATCAAAGACAGAAAATAATAAGGGCCAGGAAAGAGAGATATTCAGGAGGAAAAAAGATAGCTTCAGCTTGTTGAGGATCTGGAAAGGCTTTATGAAGGATTCATAAAGGTGGCATTTGAGTTGGGGCTTGAAGGATGCAAAGTCACTTATGATCTAAATATAAATAATTCTACTTCTAGAGAACAGCTCGATTGGATGAATTTCCATGAATGGAAACATAAAATGCAATAGTTCTCTGTTGCTATCTGAACATATAGGACAAGAGTTCTTGGTAAAAGAGGAAACAGTTCTACATTATTTACTACCATGTGTTACAGGAATGAAAAATATATGAGGTGCAAAAATTTGATGGCCAGGATTTCTCACCACCGAAGTTGAATTGGTTTGCAAACTAGATCCTATCAGACAGGGTGGTCACTTTGCATTTTTCTTCCCCACAGTGTTGCCCAGGCAACTATCTCCTCTGATGGAAGATGCCATTTCAGCAGCACTTCCAAAAGCATTTTCTGCAGAACATTAGTGTTTTAAGATGCTCTGTAAGAAAAAAAAATTCCATAGACCAATAATTTGGTGCAATAATAAAGACTGGATTCTTTCACAGACACTTAACAATGCTTATTTGCCTGCTTAAAGGTTCTGAGAAGTCCTTTATGAAAGGAGCCTGTTTTACTTTGGTAGATATGGTATTTTCAATTCCAGTGTTTTCAAAAGATAAATTTTAAAATATTGTCATTGAAATGAAATTTACATATATATAATGCACATACTTTAAGTGTATAATTTAGCAAGTTTTGCTAAATACATATACTTGTGTAATAACTACCCAAATCAAGATGTAAAGCATTCCTATTACTCCCCCCAAATTCCCTCTTAAATAGTACCTACTGCCCATCAGAAACTACTGTTCTGATTTCTGTTACCAAAGATTAATTTGCCTGTTCTTACATTTTATATCAATGTAATCATATACTATGAAATCTTTTGGTTTTGCCTTCTTTTGTTCAATATATGTTTTGAAGATTCATTTATATTTTCATGTGTACTTACATAGCATTCATTTTTATTGCTAGAGAAGTGTTCCATTGTATGAATACACCACACTACGGGATCCAGTCTCCTGTTGATGAACATTTGTGTTGTCTTCAGTTTTGGATATTATGAATTAAGTAGTTTTGAATACTATATTTGTGGACTTAGGCTTTTGTTTATATTGGATCAATGCCCATGTGGGAGAAGTTGGTAAGTGAATGTGCAGTTTTACATTCTCTCTTGCAAACTATGAAAGTTCCAGTTCTTCTACACTTTCATCCACATCTGGTGCTGTCAGTCTCTTCAAGTCATTTTTGAGTGTAAAATGGTACATCATTGTGATATTCGTTTCTACTTACTTAAAGGTAATGATCTTGAGTGTCTTCTTATGTGTATACTGGCCACTTGTATATCTTCTTTCATGAAGTGCTTTCTAAGTTTTGAATTGGACTGTTTGTATTTTTATTAATGATTAATAACAGTTTATTATATATTCTGGATCCAAATACATATATTCTGCCAGTCTGTGGTCCTTCTAAGAAATCTTTGGGTCTTCTCTCTGAGAAATCTTTCTTAGAAATCTTTGCCTACCCAAAGATTAAAATGATATTTTATGATCTTTTCTCCTGATATTTTTCTTACATTTTTTTCTAGAAGTTTTTTATATTTAGCTTTTATACGTAGGTCTATAATCCATCTCAAATTAATTTTTGTGTCTGGTGTGAGTTAGAGATTGGGCTTTTCTTTTTCCTATGCTTATATTTAGTTATTTCACATCATTTGTTGAAAAAATTTTTCTTTCCCTATTAAAGTGTATTGGCTCCTTTGATAAAAATCATTTGTAGTTTATATGTGGGCCTATTTCTGGATTCTCTGTTTTACTCCATTTATTTATTTGATTATAATTTTTCCAGTACCACTATTTTGATAATTATAGTTTTATATTAGATCTTGATAGATCTTGGATAAGGTATTGTATTTCAACTATTTGTTATGATTATATAATTTCTCTACTTGATGCTGTTTATATGGCAATTTACATTGATTTCTTTTTTAAATATTAAACTAATTAAACCAAATGGATCAAAATATATTATTCTTTTTACTATTGCTAGATATGATTTGATAATATTTTTAAAGAAGTTTCACATATACATTCATGATAGTTTTTGTTGTAACATTTTATTCTTCTTTATGTTTGTATTTTCATTTGGTATCAGGGTTATGCTGGCCTCATAAAATGCATAAAATTTCCCCTCTTTATTTCTGAAAAATATCTCTTTTTCTTGACTTTCATATTATTTTAGTAGCTCTATTTCAGATTTCATGGGCTTATTTTTTTTTTATTTTTGATTTTAACCTGTGCATGTATTGATATTGAAAGTATGGCATGTGTATACTATGTAAAGTTATGTCTTGCTTTTTATACAGTCTGAATTTATGGTTTATAATTAGTGTTCAGTCCATTTACATTTAAAAAAATTATTGATATTGCTGTGTTATGCCTACCATTTTGCTATGTGCTGTTTATTTTCTGTTGTAATTATTCCTCTGATATCTTCTTTTGGACTAATGGAATTTAAAAAATAATTTTAGCATATAATTTTTTAATTAGCCCTATTATTATTTTATTTAAATTTATTTATTCAATAGTGGAATAGTTTTAAATTAATTTTTATTTGTCTTTTAGTTTTTTAGCTCTAACCTTAATTTATTGTTTTTCTAAAGTGGTTGCATCCTTAACCTATCACAGTTTACTAAGAAATATATTATAATACTTCATATAAATGTAAGAACCTTGAAACAATATAATTCCTTTTACCCCACTTCTTTGTGCGATTGCTATTATATATTTTACAGCTAGAAAGGTTACAAATACTACTATACAATGTTACATTTATACTTTAAATAATCAATTGTTTAAAGAAATTGAAAGAATAGACTATAGTATTGTATATATATCTATGTATTTATTAATATTTCTAGTACTCTTCTTTCCTTCGTGTAAATCTGAGTGTCTATCAATTTTTATTTTGCCTAAGCTGGAAGAACTTCAGATACCATTTTTCATAGTGCAGGCCTGCTGGAAATTTATTCTGTCAGTTTTTGTGTATCAGAAAACGTCTTTGTCTTATCTTTGATATTTTTGCTAGAAACAGAATTCTAGGTGTATATTTATTAAATATTCACACTTTCACTTTTTAAAGATCATTTTATTACCTTCTGGCCTCCGTTGTTTTTGAAGAAGGTTTAGAACTGTCAGAAAGGCTTGAAAATGATGAGGAAAATTCTGGAAAAGAGAATATCATAGAGTGGGGAGCCCTCAAAATCTGCATGTGAACCTTTCTCTAATCTTTAACTAATATCTGTACTGTACATGTGTGGAAGACACTATAAGAAGCTGAGTGGAATTCAATAGATGGAAGCTTAAAAATGTTTAGGAGATATTTTACCTTCTACCTCACCATGAGAGAGAGAAAATTGGGTCCCGACAAGTTAGAAATCCTTTATATTTGAAACTCCAGAGCTTGCCTTTGAAACTCCAAAATAAATACTATGATCCAGAACTAAGAGATTTTCCTAAGAACATAACAAAATAGACACCTTCATAAAAGAATAAATTCCACACACCACAAGTTCAAGATGATCAGCCTACTACGATAAAAATCAACATTCTGCAAAAGAACATAACAGAATATATTATCTCTATAAGATATCATGTACTCTATTTATTAGAATTACTAGACACATAGAAAAACTCAGAAAACTATGATGCATAGTCAAGAGAAAAATCCATAGAAATAGATCCAGAGATTACTGTGTAAGTGTTGGGAAAGGGAGTACATAGGAAGTCTGTGTACTTTCTGCTCAATTTTGCTGTGAACCTAAAACTGCTCTAAAAAATGAAGTTTATGAAAAAATTCAGACGATTAGTGCTTTGAGGAAAATTAAACTAGAGCAGTAATATTTGTGGTTGAAAGGATGTGCAACTTTATGCAGAATGGCCAAGGAAGGCTTTTCTGAGGAGTTGACATTTCATCAGAGATGTAAACAATGAGCAAAAGGAGTCACCTGACAACTTTCAAGAGAAGAAAGTCCAGGCAGAAGAAACATCTAGGAAAAGGCCTTGAGTGTCTTGAGTTTACGAGATGAGGGGAAGAATGCTAGGATCCTGATCCTATAGGGCCTCTGGGCAAAATATCCTAATTAGACCTGCTTACCCTTTTATGCCTTATGTCTCCTCCAACCTGATAAATCAGAAAAATATTTCAAGAGAGTAAAGAATGGCATGAGTGCCACTTTTCTGAGCATTTCCTTGAGATTGTAGTGAATTTCATAACAGCAACGTGTGTGGGTATAGCTCATCCTGTGTCATCAACATGTTTGCAAAAATAGGAGACAAGATTGGTGGCTTAAAGCATGGTGTGCTGCTATATGGAGCACAGAAATATGCTTTGGTTTGTGAGAATGTAGACAATTTCAGCAAGTATGGTCAAAATATGTTAACAGTCTAAGAGTTACATGGAGAAGAAGTTGAGAAAATAAATTATAATGACATATTATACATCTTGTTATGTTACTTGATGTGATTTCAAGGGGGCATTCTACTACCAGGAGCCGTTTCGTCCTCTCAGCAATGCTTGGTGATAATCGAAGTGCCCAGTATCCTTCCACGTCGTCATTTGGCTTATTTGGGGGAGGGGATTTGACAAATTGCATGTTTGCCAACTAAGCAGTACTCCAAATTTCTGTCATTTTCTCCCTCCATTCAAATTTTTCCAAGTGTCAGAATCTTCTGTGGAAAATAATCAGCCCTATTTGGAAGGCATAAATGTGCATGCAAATCAGAGTTGCAGACACGAATATAGAGTTATTAGTGTCATATTGGGGCTGTTCAGGTTATTTATGCTCAGGTTACTCGTTGGAAACAAAAGCTCTGAGGGAATTTTTGGATGGAGAATGTCACAAAAACCTAGTCTAATAATTGTGAAACATATGTCCGCCACAGTGTTCATAAAAATCCTTTGCCCACTCTCCTTCCCCCAACAAATCCACTTAAATTAATTTAGGTGAAGTCTGCACAGGTAGATTGAGGTAGAGAGGTGAACTGAATCATACAGATACCTATTTTAGACGTAGAAAATCGCTATTTAGGAGAACAATAGATGTGCTTTAGCCAGGATGTCTAGGGAGCCTTTTCTATACCACTAATATTTATCCAGACAGCACTTAACTCACTGTCCACGTTGTCAGTCTTATATTTTATGTCTTATTTATTCTAGAGACTTGAAATGCCTAATTAAACCACTGTGCCCAGTGGATTTTCATGGATCCCAGGAAATTAGAAAGATTTTGAAAAACCCTGTTGTCTTACCATCTTATTAAAGGCCCAAACAAGGCCATTCCACCAATTAGTGGTTGAGGGAGGTTTATTATTCATAACCCATGATCTGTCTGTCTGTCAGATCAGAATAGCTCCATGGAATGTTTTTATCCAGTTCACTTTGGCTTTGTTTATTCACATACATTCTTGCTGTTGCCCACTGAGCCCAAGTACGATGGGTGCTTGTTGTGGTAGGTACTTAGGTCAAAATTAGATTAAACTTCTCTTCCAGGGATTTCTCTTTAAATACCAACATATGAATGAATGGACAGTTGACTCCATGTGTAAGTTGCCATTTAAAAAAATTAAATTTTTAAAATTTTATTTGACAAATAATAATAACCATGTATTACATATTTGTGAGGTACAATGCAATGTTTTGATATACATTTACATTGCAGAATGATTAAATCAAGCTAATTAACACATCTATTACTCATATACTTTTTTGTGGTGAAAATATTTAAAATCTAATCTTTTAGTAATTTTGAAATGTATAATACATTATTATTAATTACATTCAACATTCATTGCAATAGATCACTAAAGCTCTTTGCTCCTAACTGAAATTTTGTACTCTTTGATCAATGTCTCCCCCTTTTCCCAGTCACCCCCTCCTACCCATAGCCTCTGGTAACCACTATCATCCTCTCTCCTTTTGTGAGTTTTTTGTAAGGCACCATAGTGTGTAAAAGACCCAATTCAGTTTTCTTTAGAAAGAGAGAAAGAGTCAGTCAATGAAAATTTTTTTCAGTCTGCTTTGTCTAGTCCAACAGTTTTATATTTTATTTTCTATATTTATTTACCAGTGGCAAATCTTAGATGAATATTTCCTTTCGGGCGTTTTCAGAAATGTTTTTTGTTAGGACTTTGAGATTGGGTGGGCTGCCGTGGGGTGGTCAGGATATACAGAGAATCAGAGAACAGGTAGAGCTTTTACCACGTAGCAATCGATAGAGGTAGCATACCATATAATTTGGTGAAATCTAAGTGTTGTCTGCATATCCCATATAATTTCAATTTTAGGCAAATAGCTGAAATGCTTATTAAATTTGCTCTCCAGGAATTGCTCCTTCTGCCTTATCTGTTGTCTTTCTTTTGTAGTAGCCTGGTTATTTAATCCACTGCTCTCGACTTTCATTTCAGTCATTCTTCATTCAGCAAACATTTACTGAGCACTGCTGTGTAATTGACACTGTTTGAGAAGCTGAGAACCCAGCAATAGATAAAACAAATTCCCTTTCCTCAAGGAGCTTACATGCTAATGGGGGGAACAGGAGAGAACTGTGGGAAAATATGAGAAATGAGACAAAGGCGAGTTAATTGGATAAATATACAACTTATATCAGTATGTATGCTGGCATGGAGGAGTTGTTAAGAGGGTGGCAACTTTCCCGTTTGCTAGACATTAGAATCCAGTAGCTGAATGCATCTCCCAGATGCCAAACATCTAATCAAATTGTCACCAGAATCCAGAAACTTAAAGGAACTATGGACAGGGAAAGCATTTCAATTTGGATATTTACAGAATGCTGCTTGTTGCATTTCTTTCAAGCCAAATAGTTTTGCTTCCAGTTTTGTTTACCTTTGGTATTTCTATCAAGCTCTTAGTTTCTTCTGATAACCCATTAACTTAAAAGTAGCTCTTATGAAGCAATAGTGACTTTTCCATTATTATCTATTTCAAAGTCATTTAATCTTCCAAGCAGAATTTGTTGTGTGAAGTTTCATGCAGCCAAGAATAATTTATTTGCAAATGTAGACAGAGTATACAATCAGCCAAACAAGATTGAGGTTTTTTTTTTCCTCCAAATAATATTCTACTGAAAGTTTAAATGTTTCTAGTCTATGTTTCATTAGAATTTGAATAGGTATGTGCAGCTACTCAAAATGTTCTCTGATAGTGAAATATTATTTGGGAAACAAAACCCTGTAAACATAGTCCTTTCAGAATACTAACACATTTAAATAACAACTCAGAGCAAATATTATTTGGAAGGCAACATTGTTTGAATGAAAGAATACAATTCAGATTATTATTATAATACTATGTTCTAAAGAAGTAATTAATTTGGCAAACATATTGTAGGTATAAAGATAAATGTACAATAGTTACTAAGAATTTTCTCCTTTCTCTGCTTTAATGGTTTAATTCAAAATAAGTTACTAAGAATTTTCTCCTTTCTCTGCTTTAATGGTTTAATTCAAAATAAGTTGTAATAAACATTTAGAAGTTTAGGGGATATTTAAAAATGATCTGTGAGGGCATATTCTCTGTCACAACACTTGCACAATTAGCCTAAATGAGACTTAGGGGTTTTCCTATTAATGAATCATAAGACTTAAGAGTTTGCCTATCTGTTATGGCTGCTCCCACAGGAAGTATTATAGGGTTGTCTTTGATTTTATTTACTATAGAATATAAAGAGACTGTCACAATAATCCCATAGCAAGTCAAAAACTGTAAGCAACAGTTTTCCTAATTTGGATGCTAATATTCATTCATTTGGGGGCCTTATTTTTTCTCCAGAATTTTGATATGTATACATCTTTGGGCATTGACAATGATAACCAGCTATAGACATTGGCGAGATAATGTATCCACTACTCTTTCTTATAGTGGTGATGTATTTGTGCTGAACTAACCACATTTTTTTTACTTGTTTTTCTTATGGCTGTCGTATGTGGCTACAATCAAGGATGCAGGACTTGTTTATTTGCCAAATAAGTTGATCTCTCTAGTGAAGGAGAAAAAAAAAGACCCATGTGTTTGGATGTTATAAGTGTAAGGTCTAAAGATCTAAATTAGGAGAGGAGGAGATTGATGTAGGGTGACCATGCTGTGGTTCAAAATGGATATGAGTAAATTTATCTTATTTATCTACCTCATACCAATGTTGATTTCTGGCCAGCAAGCATTGTCTACATGTCTTAGAAGGGTCTCTTTCTTTCATGGCAGCCAAAACAGCACATGAATGAGGCCGCCTCTCAAAGTTTTTTTGCCCAGGATTCATTACTGATGCATCATTGTCTATTCCTGTGGTTTTCTTGGCTTTGCACAAGTATCTGTAAGCCAAAAATGGATCACATTACTATAATTTTTCTCCCTTCCTCCAAGGTCCCTGACCTATAGCTGTAATATTTTTTTTTATTTCTATCAGGTCAGTAAAATGTGTTCTGTTTTTCATTCATCCAACTATCTAGAAAATATCTATTCAGTGCATGGTATCTACTAGGCTCTGTGCCATGCTTTAACAACACAAAAATGAGTAAAATCAGAAACATGCTTTCAGGAATTCAGGAGAAACAGATAACAGAGTGAATCATGACAGCAATGTGATAAGGATGTGATTGATAGCAGTATGAACATGGCTCTGTGGAAATACATAGAAGAAAGTGCTTAACTTTTCTTGAAGATGTTAGTGTGGCCTTTCTCAACCTGGAAGCTCGATATGAGGATCCTGAAGGTGACCAGACCCCCCAGATCCTCCCTTCTCCACCCTTCATTTTTGTTATGAAAGTCTTCAAGTACACCAACATTTAAATGCATTATGTTTTTTTATTTATCTTTCAGTTATTTAATTAGGTTCTTTGTAAAAATTTAGAGCACCAATCTGTGTGGATAAATTCCATTTGTCAGGGCAAACAGAGATCACAGATAGCCCTGGAGCTGAGGAATTGCCTTGATTTTTGGTAAAATTTGGGAGTCCACAGCTTTCTGATCCACTTGGCGCTGTTCTTCAATCTCATATTTCTCTTTTTCTGTGTCAAAGATCTCACCCTCCTGTTGTCTGGGCTTCCGTAGCTGTGGCTTCTTGAAGTGAGCATCAGTGAGATGCTTAGGGATTTTCACATTGCCGATGTCAATTTTTGTGGTGATGGTGATGACAAATTTCTGGTGTGTCCTTCACAGAGGAACTCGATTGAAGGACAGAGGTCCAGTCACAAGTAACAAGTCACTGCCCAGTTGCTTCAGGGAAACCACCCTCTTGCCTCTGTGGCATCTGGTGAGGATGATGAGGATGGTCCCGGGAGTGATGCTATCTCACAGTCTTGTCACCTGTTGGCTAAATGGTTTTTTGCCGTGGCTCAACAGCTTTCCAGGTACGTCTTCGGTTGGATAGTACCTAGGCATTCTGTGAGGTTTAATCACATGAGTGCCACCATTCTTGTCACCACCAACTGGTTTTGTAACAGTGGTGAGGACCTTCTCCTTCTTTTTCTTTTCAACCTTAGATTTAGCCACTGAGTATTTCCTCTTATACATGGCCTTCTTAGAGTACATGGCAGATAAGGAATATCTGCCGATTTCTCTGACGAGAACAGGATTTTGGCTGCAGTGTGCCTTCCCCTTCTTAACCATTTTAGCCTTGAGGTTAGCCTTTTTCACTTTGCCACCTGCATCAGCCTTCCTGGCAGCATCAGCCTTCTTGGCTTCCAGTTTCTTCTCTTTAATATCTGGCTTCTTCTCAACTTTTTTCCCCCTGCCATCTTGCAAGATGGGAAAGAGCTAAATGCATTATCTTGACTAGCCAGTAATTCCCAGTTTGGCTTTTTTCGTTTTCCTTTCTTCATTTAACATATAAATATATTTATTCAGTCCCTAAGGAGCACAGAGCACTCAGTGAGGCACTGAGAATGGTAATAAATGAGACAGACTTGAACCTAGCTCTTTGGGAATGTACATGCTAGCTATGAAGCCACAACCCAAGTACTTGTTCCATCAAGATCGTGTTGAGTGCTATGCATGCGAGTTACAGGATGGTGCTGTGAGATTGTGTAATAGTGAATCTAGTGTAATCTAGGATCAAAGTAGTTCTGTGAGAAGTTAAATTTTCAAATGAAATGTGAGGCATCATTTGGAAGTTTCTAGACAAAAAGCAGGGAGGTAGATAAGTTGGGGAGGTTGCCTTCTAGGCAGGGGGACAGCTTGAGTGAAGCCTCCAGAAATGAAATAAAGGCCAGCCAGTGTAAACCAGAGCTCGGAAAAGGTGAGGCGTGGTTCAGGGCCAGGTCAGGAGGAGCCTTATGGGCTACTTTAGATGTTGCACAAAGGGAAGAAACAGAAGGTTTTTAAGGGTGAGGTAGGGGTTAGGGGATTCCCATCTGCATTTTTAAAATAGCCCTAGGGCTGTGGTGTGCTGGTTTCATCAAAGAAAAACTCTTTGGGGGCCCTTTACTTTCTAGTCTTTATCCCTTAAGGAACAGTGAATATAAGATTAAATGGGTAAGTTCTCAACAGGAACCAGACCTGTGTTGCTGACATCTAGCTCTTAAAGGCTGTTTTAAGAGACTCAACAGTCAGCAGAAAACACCTACTGAGCCAGGCATCTTTGGAGAACATCATGGAAATTGTGTTATGTGCTCATTGGTTTTACTCTGTCACACATTCTCCAGCCTTGCTGTTGTTTGCTTTCAATTTAGAAAGCACTTGGAACTGCTTTGGTACCAGAAGAATCCAAAGTACTTCCATGTTCCTGCTTTCCCCTTTTAAGCAATTGCAAATGTATTATCTCCAGTGCACATCCAGCCTCAACCCTGAAGACATTCTCTGGGCAACAGATGCATAATTGAGCACTGTGTAACTGAACATGGTGGTTTCTCTGTACTGGCCAATGTTGCTTTCACTCCAGCTGTTTTTATTGCCAAATGCAATTCTCAACTTTAGCTGAGGTATGTTTGACGATGCACATTTGTCACATAGTCTCTAATGATGGGAGAAGACCTTACTTAAACAATTAGTCTCAGTGTGATTACCAGCACAGGCTAATTGGTATTCCCAAGATATTTAGCTTCCATCTCCTCTGATGCATCCTACAAAATAGACTGGACTAGCAATGGAAAGAACTGTGCAGTCAGTGCATTAATTTGCCCTTTCTACACCTTTTCCCTTCCTTCTGTTTCTCACTTTCTACCAGGCACAAGCTCCTTATAAGCTGTGTGCTAACGTTCTCCAAAGAATCTTCAGTCCCAGGCAGTGGAGCCTGTTACTTTCCTTCCCCCTTCCCTCCAAACTTGTCTTGTGTTTCATTCTCTCAGGCTCCACATCTTAGCAAGGTTAAACAATATGTGATTTTGAACTAAGGTGTTAAGGGTTGATTGTAATTTATAGTGCTACACTCAGAAAACATTTGCATTTTCAACACCAACTTTGAGTTTTAGCACAGCCTTGAGTCCTGTGGCCATATCAAACACTTTTGCAGGCTTATAAGGGAGACAACTCAGAATAGAAGAACTTTTCCAAAAGTTTTCATATAAGAGCACTGTTGGACATTTAAGTAGTATTTTAAAGTTTATAAAGGATTTTTACATCAGTCTTTAATCCTTTTAATGGCCTTGTAGTTGGGTAGATGGGAGGACTGAGGTAAGATCTCCTGCTTGATTCCATCTATAGGATACAGAAGTAGGATACTGATATTCCTGTATCTTGACAGAATTTAGATGACATAAGTATCATGCAGAAAGGATATCATATTTATTTACTTATATAGCTTTTAAAACAAAAAAATGGAAGAAAATTAGTATAATAGCATAATAAAGAGAAATCTTGAGCTAGAAAGAGAAGTAGGGATATGCTAATTCAAAGAGTTAGGAATGTTATATAATTCAGTATAAAATTGAATTATTGGCTTCCTGGAAGCCAAATCAAAAAGGGAAATGTGACGGATCACTTAGTTTTGTAGCCAGGAAGAATAGGTGTTGGTAAGGGGCATTAACGCTTTTTCTATTCTTGGCACTAAATTTCAAAATGTCTTTCTCACATAACATTTTATAGAATGGATACTGAATGATGAAATGGACAATAGCCTCAGTAGGTGTTATTTTTCAAATAAAACCTAGATGGATTGTAGGCCTCTCTGTTTTGGATTTCAGCTCAGAACACTTTGAGGATTTGTTCCTATGTCTCTTCCTCTTTCCTCTTTCTTGCACGTCTGTGGGAGATCTCACCTGTAATTCTCCACTGGCTACATTCCTGCCTCCCCACTGTTGATGTTAAGTTTTGTCCTTTCTCTTTTCTCTGTTGACTGTTTCACTCTGCTCAGTGCCTCACAAATGCCAGGACTCCCCTCCTCCTGCCACTTCCTGTGAGCTGTCCACATGGTGGTGCTGACCTACCTTTAAATCTACAGTACTCTCCAGGGGTGACTCTCTCTATTGTAGAGTCCCATTATCTTCTTTCTTTCCATCATGGCCAACGCTTTGCTGTTCTCCTGGCTTACGAGGAGGATCTCACAGGAATGTGGCTGGGCCCCTAGTGCTACAGTCTCTTCAGCATTACTGGTGCTTCCAGCACCTGCCCAAACCTCGGGCTTCATATACCTCGTCACATCTGACTTCTCGCCCACATATAGCCATTTTCTTAGGAGTTCTATTTGTCTAGCCCCTGCCTCATGGTCAACCCAATATGTCTTTACAAAATTGAACCTCCCTGAGAACATGCTCAAGGTTTATTCCCATAAGGTTCCTTTGGACTAAAGAAAGGAGGGGCTCTATCTTGATAGCAGAGTGTTTTATAACTCAACATACCAGCTTACCAGAGCCTTAGCTCTGACTCAGCTGGCATACCATTACAAAAGGAAGCAGAAGTAGATTTCAAAATTCTATTTTGTGTAGCAATCTCTGGTAATAGTCTTTAAAGAGCGATTCAATGAAAAGTGTTGTATGAGGTGAATGGGGTACAAGTTCATAGCCTTTTCTAGCTTTTTAACTTGGTCCAAGGAATGTCTTTTTAATAGTTGGAGGGGAGTGAATGGATAGTTCTAAAATCATGCTCACTTTTGTGAGGTTGGAAAAATCAATTCTGCATCTTATTTCTACCGTGTGTTCACAATTGATGTTGTGACAACGTTGCGGAAGAACAAAGGAAAGCTTTTGTTTTCTAGTTGAAATTCCTAATGGTCATTTTCTTGAGAAATTCTAAACAGTGTCTTTCTTAATAGTCAATCTCATTTCCTGCAGCCCTGTTCCTGATTGAGAACAGGGAGAGATTAATGGAGGTAGCCATGGTTCAGTCTTAGTGGGCAGCTGTGATGGATGGAATGCTACCAGCTGCACTGCACTAGGTATTCTGGCAAATCCTGTTTCTGACAATACACTGTCTGGAGTATTGATTATGCTAACCTCTAGTTGTAAATTCATGTCTGGAGTGAATACTTATAATAAGGCCCATTTGTCAAGTGCAGGCTTAATCAAAGATTATAATTGGCATTAATGAGTCCTCAGTAAAAGAACAGGATTGGAGCACCAGTTAAAGACTGGTCCATGTCAGTGCTTCCATCTAGTCATCACCATCTGGAATGGAAACTGACAGCTGTGCAGAGAATTAGGGGTGCTGCTGGTATACTTCCCTTTTAGATGGGCAGGTGCCCACAGCCCTCATTATGAATAATATTTGGACAGAGTGCATGACCTTTTTGGCAAGGCTGTGGGCTATCATCCCTTAATCTTCTCCTGTGGGAAATTTATTCAAAATATAATTTTAAAAGCTTACAAAGAGGAAGCAGAGGCTCAGTTCAAACTTAATTCCAGTACCTTGAATTTGTCAATCATGATCTTACCGATATTTTGCATGCATATTTGGGAAGCAAAATCAAGATCTGTCTCTACTTTTCCATCCAAGGATCAATACCAAAAACATTGAAGGGACCGTTTTCCCTCTCATGAGATTCCATATTTTGAGTATCATATATGTCTTGATTTCATAATATTAAAGAGTTTACTTCTTTATTCTTCTTTGGCTTTCATCTTTTCTCCCATTGGTTAAACTCTCATTCATGAAGCTGCAGTTAAAATGGGATAGCAACTGTTTTCATCTGGGAGAAGACTGAGTTCTATTTGGGGGCTCTCTTTTGATTTTTTTCCCCCACAACATTAGTGCTAGACAAGACAGTTAAGCCTTCTCCATATCTCCAAGAAGTACCTTTCCCATGGCTTGTCCCACCTTCTTCGAAAGGCCAGTGTGAGCCAGATGGAATGCTAAGTGAGAGGAAACCTTAGAACTCTCAAAGTGTCACTAAAGGAATCCTCCCAGCTTCATAAGGTCTAGTATAGCCTACAAACCTCAAGCATATACTTTGTCTGGCCTCGTCTCTATGCACAATTTTCTTAGTGAATCTCTCTTCTTTTATATCTTATTTATGTTTCAATCTCTGTATTCTTAACATTCTAGGATTTTTGAAAATATGTAAGGTTTTGTTACGAATATGGCTACATTTTAAGAACCTGCCAAATGTTCTCTGATTTCTTAATCCCCACTTCATTATGCTTCCTTGGCTTTACATATCACACTTAATATAATTTATTTCTCCTTGAAATAAAGTCTCTGAAAATGATATCGATTTTAAGGCCAGTGGAGATTGACCCATTCTCAAATTCCCAAACCTTTTCTTCCCCATTTTTGAGCAGATATTTATGGTTTTCATTATGTCATTGTAAAGATGCATGGAACATCAGAGATCCATGTCTTCATTGGGTGCTATTGGAGAAGGCCATTCTTTCAACCAATAATTATTAAATATTTCACATATGTGCTAAGCATTGTGAAAAGGGCAGGCGATACGATGGTGAGAAAGTGAGACAAAATCCCTGACATCATAAAACTAACATTCTGAATTAATGTTACTTATCACTATGTATTTTAAAAACATAGTAAAATAGGCACAATACTTGCTATCTTCAAGTATATAACTTCAGAGAAGTTATAAGCTGTTGCATATTAAATTTATAAATACACGTATACATGAGGGCATCTAAACATTCAAATTATAACCGCTCTTTTGATACACAGCCAAGTTAGTTAAGAAAATCATCTCCTCACAGTCAAGCCAGTATGTGAAGAGCCATGAGTTATTTCTGCACACAAAATTTGTTGCTACGTTTAAATGTTTCATTACAGTATCAGGGAGAAAGTATGTACATGATATATTTTTAGTGTTACTAGTAATATTTACAGTGCTGATAATAACTGCTATATTTGTATGCCTACTATGTATCATTGTGCTACATTAAGTACACACCACCTCCTGTAACTTTTAAAACAATTTTTTAAGACAGATGTCATTATCCAGATTTCATAGATGAGGTTCTAAGAGGTTAGATATTTATTTTCAGTAACACCATTAGTAAAGAGCAGAACTTAGATTTGAATCAATGGCTGCCAGACTAAAGCCCAGGCTCTTTCTGTTCTCTCTTTGTATGAGATTCCTTTTGCTCAGTGTTTTAACAACTGTCTTCTTGATGAGATATCTTGGCAGGCCCTTTGCACATAGGTATATGCATATAGATGGTCTGCTGCCTTTGCCTTTGCACAGTTAACTGTACATTTCTAACATCCTTCTGTGTTCTAAACTCATGTTAAAGAATGACATGTTTAAAAAAAAAAAACCTTAGTAAGAGACAGTGTCATTGGCAGTATCACCTTGTTATGAAAGAAAACAAAATACAGCTCTTTTTCTCAGTCTCTATACATATATACACAAAAACATATGGAGAGAGAAAATTCTTAAAAATACTTGTGAGTATATTATTTAACCTTTACTATTTGCATTAACTTAATTACATATGACAATACTGCAATATGTTAGAAGGATGGGTCTAAATGCACACTATCTATGTTGTGCTTAATTCTATAGCATTTTTTACCAATAGTTTTTAAATTTTTACTTATGTAAGAAAGTGGTTTTCTTTTTTTTTTAGTCAATTTATTGATGATATTTTCTTTTTAAGGAGAAATATTATTAAATTTTATTGCCATAATATAAAATACAAAGCTGCAACTAAATAGACCATCTTAAAATATTACTAATTATTATAAATTGTGAATTTTAAACACTATCTTTAATAAAAAGGCTCATTACCTGCTAGTTAGTGGTTCTAGCCACTGAGCCAATTTTCATTCCATCATCAGTTTTGTTTGGTCTTTAATAGCATCAGTTGAGATATACTTCATTATTAGGACTAAATAGAAGAAAGCTTATTCAATCACTTGAGTAGCTCAAATGAACAATGTAGACCTGAGTGGTAGTTTAATTTGCCTAGTTGATTAGGTCTCTCTAATCTCCTCTCTCTCCCTAAAGTGATATAATGAAAAAGTTCAAGAAAGATTCTTGATTTTATTACAAATTATAGAGGTCCACCTATCCATTCCTCTCTGTGGTATATCTTTTCTGGAAGTTACTTAGGAAAAATTTTTTTGCTAAAAACACACAGTGACTCTGACCCAAAACATGGGAACTGTTTAGATCAAAGTAGTAAAATCCCTTTTCCCCAATAGTTCTGCTAGAGGAAAACGTTGACTCCTTCTATGGACTTTATTTTTAGTTTTAGATTTTCAGAAATACTGAAGAGATAGTACAAAGAGTTGCCGTATTTTCCCACAGTTTCCCCTGTTATTAACATATTGCATCATCTACCACTATAATATCATACAGAATATTTTCACAGCTTTAGAAATTTTCCCAAACAGGGGTATTATCATATATTCAAAAGAGGGTGAAAGCTTCTAGTAAGAGGCAGGAGAAAATGAACCCCCACCTAAGCCACTACTCTGATACTCCAAAAGTGAGCACAAATAACTAACAACAGAAAAAGAAAACTCCATGAGTTGTAAAATAGCCACTATAAACCTTTATCCCAACCCCAGAATATTTGTGAACTACAATGGAATTTGGTCCAAATTCAAAGGTTGGTAGCACCTGGTTTATTTCTGAGGAAACAGCAATTTTCAGGGAAGGGCTCTGAAAAGCCATATAAATGCTGCACTCCGGAGGACTACTGTTGTCGGGGACTGGAAAGCCAGACTCCCCTGGGGGCTCATCTCTTCACCACAAAACTTTCAAGGAGGTGAGAATGAAAAGACCACACGTGGCCATGCCATTTTAATTCTCTTCCACTCAGCTTTGTGAATCGGAGTGGTGGGCCTAGAAGCCGGGGCTGGCCAGGGACACAGGTCTAGCTTTGTTACAACCGGACAGCATTAGCTGAGCAGAAGTAAACAAGCCCTGACCTACCGAGCAGATGTTTCTTGAGATGTAGAATTTTATTCTCTGACCCCATGTCTAACCAGGGAGATCTGCCGCTCTGGAAGGAGGTGAGGGAAAAGTTTCTCTTGCGCCCACGGGACCAGGTATTTCCTCTGCCTAAACACATAGAAGTTTTAACAGCGTAAAATCAGGTGAAGGTGCAACACTGTGATCACATCTGCTTTGGAGAATGTGGATACATTTCTTTACTCAGATCAAGCAGCATTTATGACCATGGTCTAGTCAGGGGTCCTTAAACTTTTTAAACAGGGGGCCAGTTCACTGTCCCTCAGACCATTGGAGGGCCGGACAATAGTTAAAAAAAAAAAAACTATGAACAAATTCCTATGCACACTGCACATGTCGTATTTTGAAGTAAAAAAACAAATGGGCAGAAACACCCGCATGTGGCCCACGGGCCGTAGTTTGAGAACGCCTGGTCTAGGTACACTTATAATCAATTTATTTGCTTTTAATTTCATCTCTCTCACGCCTAGTCTAGGTATACTTATAATCAATTTATTTGCTTTTAATTTCATCTCTCTCATCTCTGAACTGATGTTCTCCCCATATGGCATGTACAGATTAGCAGAGTTTACACATAGGAAATGCAGGTCTAGAGAAATTACCAATGCTTTGAGACTAAAGTCAGCTTCTTTGTCTACTGACGGACTAAAACATATCACCTGCCCAGAACCAGAAGTAGAGTGTTCTCTGGGAAGGGACCAGATGGTTTTGTCAATAATTTACTCTGACAGTGTAGAAATAGCCAGGCTCTAGGAAAAGAGATCCAGATTTCTGATGCTCATTTTGTAATTATGGCCCCTCTAAATCTTATTCTTAGCTGCTATTAGTTTTAAAGCCCTTAAAATGGAACAGGCCTGTTAGACTGTCTTTAGTCAATAATTCCCTTCCCATTCTAAAACAATTTAGGGCATTATCTCAGGCCAAGAATAGGAGAGGAGGAGGGGTAGCATTTGCCTTAAATGATGTTGCTAATGCAATAGGCAATGTTAGAGAACTGGCTCCTCAAACTCGTTTTAGGAAGAAGCGATCCGTGCTGTCAATCTCACACATCTTAGCAACCAAATAGATATAAGAGTAAGATCACTAAGCTCTCCCTATTTGCAGTTCAAATGTGAGCTTGGCTTTCTCTGAGTCTTTCTCAGAGTCCTGAGTTTTTACCTTTAGCTCTAGAAGAATTATGAATGCTAAGCATATAAAATTAACTCATGGAGTGTTAGTACTTCGGAGGGGGGTGCTTTTAAGAATATGTAATTCAATCCTTTTCCTTCACAGATGAGTAAACAGAAGTTCAGACAGGTTAAGCCATTTTTTCTAGGACACAGAGCTGGTTAGAGGCAGAAAGGAAACTAGAAAGTAAGTTTGCAGGCTCTCACAGAAATGTTCTTTAACCGTCTCTATTATTTCACTCTCTGTACGAGTCTAGGACCACCAGACATCCAGCTATTCTGCTATTTGCCATATGCTCGTTTGTGGCTGAGCCTCCATTTATATATCTGCAAGTTGGGATAAAAATACCTGCCCTCACAGTGTGTTTGTGATGCACGTGAGAAGTATGTGAAATGCCCATGTGTGTGATGTATGTATGCGTGTTGGTGGGAAACTGGTTGCAATAGTTTTGCAGCTTCATTAATCTTGAAGCATTCATATTTCACAAGTCAAATATTCTAATAGCTCAACATTCAGCAATTATTTTCTGATTACGTTAATGTGGTTTTTTCCCCCCCCCTCAAAGCACTTCACTTGTAGATATTGCAATCTGTTTACATGTGATGCTGAAAGGAGAAGGTTATTATTAGCTTGGAAGTAGGCAATGCCAGCTAACAAGCGTATGATAAGCTAAGATGCTAAGAAAGGCTTGGTGTGGGAGCTTAGACTTTGTCATCTCTCTGCCATCCCGACTTTTTTCTCAGCCCCTGCACTCTTCCTTCAGTATTTCTGGAGAGAGACGAGTGTTAAGAGTTTGTGGACTTCAATGGTTTAATGCCATTTATGAGTCAGTCTGGGCTCTCTTGTACCAATGTTTCAGATGCCTCAAAAAAAACGAGTTCATGGTCATGACTCATTAGATGAGAAAACAGACAGACAAGAGCGTGCCTTTATCTACTGCCCTGAGCTTGGGGAGAAGGGCTATCTCATTCCTCTTTGTATCTCCTGAGCTTAGTGAGAATGCAATAAGTAGTTATTGAAATAAAAAGACTGACATATATCTTTACTCATACCTAAAAATGAAATTAATTCCAGATGGATAATTAAAAACATAAATGTCAAAACAAAACAAAACAGAAAAGTGCTAGAATAAAATATTGGTGAGTATTTATTTTATTTAAATTCAAAGTCACATCATAGGCAGAATCCACATGTAGAGCTTTGATCGTTTCAATCAGATAAAATAATTCTTCCATGGAAAAACCCAATGTAAAGCTTAAAAGGAAACTCTAAATTGAGAGTGAGATTTGGAATTGTACAGACCAAGTTAATACCAGTTATACACAAAGAATTCTTAAAAATTAGTAAAAAATGATGAATATCCATTCCAATATGAAAAAAATGAGATAAGAACAAATAAGCAATTTATTAAAAAAGAGTTTTAAGTACTTAACAAACATAAAAGCATATTAAATCTTATTAGTAAACAGAATTGTATATTAGAGAATAACAATGGAGTACTATTTGAAGCTATTAAATTGGCACAGATTTTGAGAATATAATAATGCCCAGCTTGTTAGGGTTGTCACTCTCATGTACTACAGGTAGGAGTACGTATGGATAAAACTATTTTGCATTATATACACAGTACCTTAAAATCATGTTTGCTTTTTGATCTAGAAATTACACTTTTAAGAAGTATTTGGAAGAGTATACAAAGATTTTATATGTGTGTGTGTGTGTGATTGTGCAAGGATATTTAGTAAAGCATAGTTTATATTTCAAGAAAGATTAAAAGCAACCTAAATGTTCAAAAGCAGGGATTTGTTCAATAACTGCTGACATGTTAGAATATATTGGAATTTAAAAATGATACATGAATGATATAATGGAATCTTTTGACACTATTAAGAATGATGATATCGAAGTAAAATCATTGATATGAAAATATTTGTGATCTATTTCTGCATTAAAGAAACTTTCATGTATTTATATTTATATAATTACATATGAACAAAAATGTCTCAAAAGTAATACACCCAAAACATCAATATTTGGAGGGTAGCTTTCTCTGGAGGTGGAGTTACTAGTGGTTTTTAATTATAAAATATATAAATTGCTTATGCAATTGTGGTATATGTATACTATGGAGTTCTACTCAGCCACAAAAAACAATGATGATCTAGTACCTCTCGTATTACCCTGTATAGAGCTGGAACCCATTGTACTAAGTGAAGTATCCCAAGAATGGAAAAACAAGCACTACATGTACTCACCATCAAATTGGTATTAACTGATCAACACTTAAGTGCACATATAGTAATAACATTGATCAGGTGTTGGGCAGATGGGAGGGGGGAGGAGAGAGTGGGTATATACACATGTAATGGGTGCAGTGCACACCATCTGGGGGATGGACATGCTTGAAACCCTCGGGCGGGTCAAGGGTAATATACGTAACCTAAACATTTGTACCACTGTAATAAGTTGAAATTAAAAAAAAATAAAGTACAAAACAAAACAATTTTAAAAATTATTTTTTCCATTATTATGTTTTTGGAATTTTGGCCTTTGGGATTGTGATTTTTAGGATTTTAGCCTTCAGGGATTTTGACTTTGCAGGATTTCAATATTTGAGATGATGATGTTTGGGATTATGGCCTAAACCATATTGCAAATGTTTTTCCCCCAGTCTTGGGCTTAATTTTTTAGTTTATTACTTTATATCTTTTGAAAAACAGATGCTTTAATTTTGTTTAACTTCAATGCATCTATTTTTTTCTTTTATAGTTAGTGCTTTTTTCGGGGGAGATCTTCTCTAAGAAATCATTACCTATTCAAGGTTGTGAAGATTTTCTCCTCTCTTTTCTGTTAGAAATTATACATTAAACATTTTATGTTTAGGTCTATTACCCATATTGAGTTACTTTTCTTACGTAGTGTGTGGTAGGAGATTGAGGTTAATATTTTTTATACGGATATCCCATTGTTTCCTCCTTTCCCTGCTGATTGATTTTGATATCATTGTCAAGAATCAATTGACTCTGCATGTGAGTCTATTTCTGAACTCCCTATTCTATTCATCTGTCTATCCCTACTCTAATACAACACTGTTTTGTTTCTATGCATATAAGCTATAAGCATATAAAAAACTAGATCTTTATAGTAATTCTTGAAGTAAGGTAGTATGATTATCTAACTTCATTCTCCTGTTTTTCAAAATTATCTTAGATATTTTAAGTCTTTTGCATTTTCATATTAATTCTAGAATCAGCTTGTTTTTTTGTACAAAGGAACCTGCTGGGATTTTGATTGGGATTTGGTTGATCAGTTTTGGGGAGATTGACATCTTAATGATATTGAGTCTTCCAATTATGTGCTGATTATTGTCCAATCTCTGTAAATATATGTTCATATATTTTGGAAGGATTAGTGTGGTGCCAGTTTCTCTACCGTGACAGGAGGAAAAGGCTGATAATTCTAATTGTAAACAAGCCATTGCCTGTCATTTGTTCTCTTATTTCAAATAAAGTTTGCCTAGCTTTAGTTTTTATATTTCCTCCCTCCCTTTGGTGTAGGAAAGTAGAAAAAACTGCCAGGTTAATCTATGTAAGGTAGACTTCGAAAGTTCATCACTATAGAGGCAGGCAAGGGAAATGAGAGAGAATAAGATCAGAAAACCAAACTTTGAGTACTGGCTCCATTTCAAATTGGAATGGTCTTGGGCAAACTATTTAATATCTTCTAGCTTTAAATTTCCTATTTAAAAAAAATGGGAGTGGTCCTACCCTGACTTTTCCACACGCCTATTTTAAAAGTCTGTTGTAAAATAACGCACGAATGTGAAAATACTCTATAATCTCTAAGGCACTGAACACAACTAAAAATTATTATTATTTAGTAAAATAAAATCCTGTCATCTCAAAAGACTCTCGTTTTCTTTCTACCTCCCAAATTTTGTAAATACTTGTCTTGGGATTCTTTTATATCTCTTTTTTCTCTTAGTTTGTAGTTTGCAGCAAGAGAGGGAGGACTTTTTAGTACCCAGTTAGAAAGAAACACACTACAAAGCACTTATCCTGTAGGGAAAAATGTTCTCTCTATGGAGAGAATTTTCTCCTCTCTATTTTTCTATGCCTGAAAAATAATATACTTTGGGCTTTCAGCCAATCAAGGCAGCAACAGCAAGAAAACATGTTTACTTTCACTTACAGGGGAAAAGGATGTCTTGGATCTTGAAATCTTAAAAATAAGATTTCCTCATTTAAAACTATGTTTGCATGTGTTGTAAGATTTTCTTATTTAAAACTATTTTTGCATATTTTCCTTATTTAAAACTATTTTTACATGTCTTACAGAAGATTAAAGTTTTAAAATATTGCCTATAGGAAAGTGTCATGACTATATCTGTCAATGACAGAAATTATTCTGACTTTGGAACTATTGTCTCCAGGAGATTTGAACCCTACGCTTTTCCAGAAATGCTTACTCAGGAAATAAAGGGCTAACCTTACCTCAATGTATCAAAAGAAAATAGAACCTACAAATATTCTGCTTTCTGTGGTTATTCCTACATATTCTAATACTTGGAAGCCAGCCTTTTTGCTAATCCTAGCTCTGCCTTTTATTAATACTAGTTACATGGCCTCAATTATTCAACTTCTCTAGGTATCAATTTCCTCATCTATCGAAAAGGATTTATATGAATACGAACACAGGATTGATTTAGGATTCAATAAACTAATAATATAAAGTATTTAGAATAGTACTTTGAATGTGGTAAGTTCTCCATAAATAACGGGTTTAGAGTAGGCATTCAATAAGCACTACTATCAAAATACTCAGTTTGTCTGTCAAGTGCTATTCTTTTAGTGTATGTGTGGTTTAAGATTTATTGTTTGGCAAGAGTTATTCCAGTTTTGAGGAGCTGAATTGGGTGGACAGGAGTCCTGATATTCACAAGTCAGTTTTGTTCCAGAACCAAGGAACTCCTGGAACTCACCATCCACAAACTTGACCATAGCTGTTTGGGAGAATAGCTAAGTAAAAGTGATTTACAACCTGGAGTCTGGATCTTAAGAGTTGATAGTCCTCCCTTTAGTTTTAGATATCCCAGCTGCTTCATAGGTGGGAAAATAGGAATGCCTATGTACTTTTGGAGATGTTTTTTATATCATGGCCTTGAAAAAGGAGAGGGATGGGGTCCTTTCCTTCCAACAGTGCCATCTCCAGCGTTCATAGCAAGTTCCCGTCACCTTACACAGACCTTCAATGAGTGTAACTCTCTTGGTTGCAACTGTTTGTTTTACTAGGTCTGACTTCTCTGTTAGTCTAAATTCTTTGTGGAAAGAGTCATTTTGAGCCCTTAGCACCAAGAAAAGGGTCTGGCACATAGCAGCGTGTTGCATGTGCTCTGCAGTGTCTGCTCCTAGGAGAGTCAGAATCCATGCATACTTAAGGAGAAGAAACTTACTGTCATTATCTGGACAATGCATATTTACCTGCAACAGTGACTCTCATGAAAATTTCTACTCTTGGCCCTTTCTGAATATATTCTCTACATAGCAGCTGGAGCAATCTTTGAAAAATGCCAAATCCGATTGCATATCATCCCTTAAAACTCTGCAAATGCCTTCCCGTTGGACTTGAAGTCAAAGCCACATCCCCACAGCCTACCCTCCTGCTTCAACCTTTGCCGACCTTCTTGTTGTATTTGAAGCCACTTCCCTAGTCATTCTCTGCACTCCTGTCACTCTCAGCTTTCTTTTAGGTCCTCCGCCATGCCCTTTCCAGCTTTAAAGCCTTTGCAGGCGTTTTCCCCTCTGCTGGTGTTCCTTCCCCACTAGTTTTCCCCTGCTGGCTCTTTCTTCTTTTTAGGTCTTCCTTGAGAACTGCTCTAACAGAGGGAGCCCTCCTTTAAATGATATCTCAGGATTCATCTGTGTGCTTCTTAGCACACCCCACTATTTGTTAATTGTGCACTTATTAACGATCTCTTTTTTGTTTGTTTTCTTCCTAGTAGCTTACAAGTTTCATGAGGGAAATACAATGTTCATCTCTCTACTACAGTCCCAGTCCCAAGCACAGTGCTGGTTCCTAGTAAATATGTATTGAAATAATTACAAATCAACTGAAGTTTTCAAATTTAGTGTGCAATTTTGTTTTTCGGTCTCACCACGCAGGGATACAAGCATCTGGAGTTGACGTACACTAACATAAAAGTGTGTTCATGGATGTGAATGAGTATGGAGACTCACTGTGTTGACATCTTATTTTGGGTTAGGCGTGAGGGCATTATAGGTGACAGGAAGAAAGACATCAGATCAGAAAGAAGTTATGAAGTGACAGGTTAACCACGTTTTCAGTGTGGAGAGCTGAAATTCTGGTCCTAAGAGGCCCTCAGATACATAGAACTAAATAGTCTAGCAGCCAGCTATAAGAGGGATATTTGAGATAATAAAATGTAACCCTGTGCCATGTGCTTTCAAATGGATTATAGAAGGGTAAGGACATTTATTATGGTTAGCAGTATTCTCAGATAAGTTTTTTGATCCTATGGCCAGTTTTTGGCCACTTTCAGATCATTTCAGCAACTCACAAAGAAGATTCAAGAGCTATTAATATTTATTCAGAGTGAGAAATCACATGCAAAAGAAATTAGAGTAAGTTTCTCTTCTGAGCAGAGCCGACTAAAAATGATCTGTACACAAACAAAAAATCAATCAAAATAAATCTCAAACTCAGTGTATACACATTTCCTGTTGAAGATGGTGAGATTGAAAGCCACATCTTGGTGGTTTCTCCAGACCGAATTGGCCTACTTGCATGTTACATCTTTATTACACATGGCAATGCCTTTTCGATTACATTTCAGTGTGTTAATTTATGTGTTTGAGAAAAGGAGGGTAGCACAAATCATCTCCTACCATGGAAAGCACTTCTCAGCACAAAGATAGTTTTGTATTTCTCCCTTCAGACAAAAACTTGGCAAATTATAGCTTTGAAAAGCTTAGTTTTACCGAGGGGACTATTATGATGGCTTGATGAGTTTAAATCAATATCCAGACCTCAGTGCTTTCCCTTCTCTCTTACGTCCAATATAACAAAATAAGGGCCTTGGAGGTAAGCGAAGAAGAAACCAAAGTATTTTTAACGGGCATTTGTCAGTGGAGTAGCAAAATGCCTTTCTCCTCTTAACTACTATTGTCAGTGGGCAATAAAAATTATCTGGGCCCAGTATTTACATAGCATGAGCTGTGTACTAAAATTTATTGGGACATGTGTCCAAAATCTTTCAGAAGGTGGAACAGGCAGTTTCAATTGCCTTCTGTAGTGGAGTCAGCTATCCGGGAAGAAATTTCAAGAAAGAATGCTGTCTAAATTAGCTTCTCTATAAATGGAATTCATGTTGCCTAGAAAACTGTGTATTCTCATTAATATGTAACTCCCCCTTTAGTAACTTTAAGGAGAAACGTCTATGTTTGCAAGAGAGTGTGGATGGTTTTCTTAAATTTTGCGATGATGATTAACAGGTCTTTTCCTTGTCAATGTCAGTGAGTAACACCGCCACTCTGCAATATCGACTCAATAAAAGGAGGTGATAAGGTTTAGAACCTCGGCCTTGGAAGCAGGGGATCTGCTTTTAGTTTCAATTCTTAGACTAAATAGTAGTAGAACATTGACCAATTTTTTTTAACCTTCCTGAGCCTCAATTTTTACACATGTAATATGGGACTAATAACACTTACTTTTGGAGGTGGAGTGAGAATTAACTGAAATAATTCATGGAAGTGTTTAGCACTATGTTGGACACATTGAAAACACTGGGTAGACAGTAGTTAATAATTTCAGTAACAATAACACTGGTTGCCTTCACTGAATTAACCTTTTGAGTCAAGTCAAAGTGGCTAATTGGATTATGCTCATCAGTGTACTCTTAAAACTAGAGAAGAAAACAATAAACAAAAAAGTCAGCACATTTCTTGCTCATTTTTCAGTCTTTCCTGCTTATGGTATAATTATTGTAAATTGTAATATCTCCTTGCTTTCTGTTTACAATGACAAAAAAGGCAAAGCGTTTTCCCCCAACATTCCTCTTTCGGTATTACTCAAAGCAATATGGGCAAAATCAAGTAGAGAATGTCATTGTGCTGAGTGTTGGGAAATGTGTATCCTTCGGTGTTAATTATCCAGAGGGCCACTTTGTGCTAACCTAACTCCTAGGTCATCGTTCAGCACTTAGCTTCCCTTGTACTAAAGCTGTTGAATGCTGATAGGTTTTGATATGTGGCAACTGCAGGCAGGAAATGCCAAGTGCAGGTAGCTTAAGGAGTACTCAGGAAAACTATTTCCTGGCTAAAAATACGATGAGACATTGCCTCTTAAATCCAATCCAGCATGTAGCCAGGGTAAATGGAACAGAAGAATGAAATGTATTCTATTTATAATGAACCGAGACTGCACATAAAAGAATCTTTTAAATATCCGAATGGTTAAAAATGGATTATATTTCCCTTTGGGAAAGGAAGTAGTCAAAGGGATAGGTCTGATGAACTGAGCTTATTAAGTTGGCTTTTGGCGGTGATGAAAATGGTATTGACAAAAGGCAGTGGTGTATATTTCACACACATTTGCAGGAGTAATAAACATAAAGGACTGCTCTGGTAAAAAGTTGAGATGCTTTATAATCTGGCATCTGGACTCCTGTGGCATGCTTATCATCCAGAGTTGTGTTCAGCTTTGAGAAACTGAAGTCATTTCACAAATAAACAGCTTTCATCATTGGTGGGATTGGTTTCCAGCTTGACACAACTATGCATTATTTGAGACAAGGTCTGACGTAGGAGTAGTAGATACTACTTGCTTCACTTAATGCTATTAAGGAAACTCCAGTCCTTTTAGTACAATACTAAGAAATCCGTGAGCACTGTGACTGCGTGTGAAGATGTGTCATTAACCTTGTTCTGAGAAAACCTCCTTTTCTATGCTAGAATGTGAGTTTTCTCATCATTCTTTATGTAGCCCATTTGGCTTAGACATTGCATGACAAATTGCATGATATTGCTGGCTTCATTAGCAAAATAAAACCCAGGTCCTGAGAGTTTTAGTATAGGAAGGCAATTCTGTGTGTGGTAAAAGGTAGTGAAAGTGGGCAACTATGGCTCCATCCCTGAGATGTGCACTTCTTTGGTTTATCTTCTTTAGTATGGATGGCACCACCATGCCACCATGTTAGCCTTTTGGGACCATGAATACTCTTCTAATATATTGTCTAGACACTAAAAATTAATCCTTCCCCTGCTTTCCAGTAGGTTGGTTGAGACTTCACTTATTTTACTAAATGAGATTCAGTAAAAAATTGGAGATAATACGACATGAATAAAATGATGATATAAGATGAAATTTCACTGCCTCAGTTTCTTCATCTGTAAGGTGGAATAACAAAAATACTGACCCTGAGGGTCTCCAGGCTTTAGAATAGTGCCTGGCACCTAATACAGTTTCAGTAAATGTTAGGTGCTACTATTATTAATCAGTATTATCATCACAGTGAGATCCATGAATCTAGAATTTTGATGATCGGTGTGTTAGGAGATAAGAACAGAGAAATCACTTCAAGGGTTTACAAGAGATGAAGTCTCAAGCAGGCACAGGGTGCACAGGTGAGGGATTTGCTGAGGATCAAATGACTCACAGTGAGGTGACCTAGAGATGCACACTGGCAGGAATCCAACACCATTCCTAGGCTGAGGAGGCACGGGGTGTAGGTGTTGTTATTGGAGCCCAAGGACAAGGCTACCTGATGGAAGTGTGATCTTCGGAAGAGCTTTCTGGAGTGGGCTGGAGTCCCAGAAGAAATTGAGGCATGCAAGGGGAGATATTCAGGGAACAGAGAGGAGAGAAATGCCCTGGATTCTCTCTTTCCTCTACCCTCCAGTCTCTCACTAGTTTTTCTATTGTTCAAATCCAGTAAGAAGCCGAATCACATCACAGCCTAGTAAACCAAACCTTCAAGGCTCAGCCCTCCCCAACCCTCCCCTATAGACTAGGTCGGAATAAGTAACAGAAAGCTCTGAAGACCTGCATAGATAGGGCCTGCTTGCTGTGGCCACAGTCTGCTCTTAATCTCTAGCTTCCATACCGTCTCCATTTCAGGAGCTGTTTTAAAACCCACTATGCAGGCGCACCCTTTTGTATGTCTTGGCAATGTATCATCCAATTTTGTATGTTCAACTCCTAGAGTAACCCTTGGTTCAGTGGGTTGTAGATAAATGTTGCTGAACTGACACCTCGAAGGACCATTTTAGGATGCCATGGGTTGATGTACATGAAAGCACATTTTAAACTGAGCAAATTGAAGGAATGGCTGTGGGTCCACACCAGGCCCTCATTTATCTAGTCAAGAACTCTGATATCGTGTCCCGTGTAGCCTGACAATTAAAGCACCTGTCTCCCTACTAGAAAACACTTTCTTCTATTACTTCCAGCCTGAGTGGATTCTAATAAGGCAGGAAATATACTGGTGGAAGCTGATTTCTTCTTGGCTGAAATGATCTTTTAGAATGGTGGTGATTCGTGAGAGTAAGACTAAATTCTTCAAAGTTAAATGGAAGTTTGGTAAATGAGGGGGAAAAGGCTAAAGGAGATCTAATTTGCATGCACAAACATTTTCAATGAGGGAGCAAAATTTTAGGTGACTTTTACATTAGCTCTGCATTTATAGGAAATGGTTTTAGCAACTGACATAAATAGGGTCCATTCAAACAAGTTGGGAGACATGATGTTTTTAGCTGTACTTTTCTAGTAGATATGTACTATGTTCCGAGGAGTAGCCTTAACTCTCAGATCTAGATCCAAGTTCCAATGAATATGGAAATCACCATTGCAAAAACTACAGGCAATGATATAATAGAAATTGTTCTAGTCCTTCTGTTTTCACTCTTTTTTCTAGCCCTGCCTAATAAATTTCTGTAATTAGTTCTAAATCAGGTTTGCATTCCTTTGCACATTGTGTCTAGAGAAAAGAAGTAGAATTTTTAGCTGTCTGGCGTATGACTGGAGGACTGATAGTGGTGCGTTGGTATATGTTTAACAATCTAATCCCCAAGTGTAGTTACAAAATCAATGTTGATTGATGGTATGACAACTTACTTTGAAATCATCCAGAAAAAAAATTAAAATGAGTATGGCAAAATGTTAGTAATTTTTGAGTCTATATGGTACATACAAGGATATTTGTTAAATTATTCTTTATAGTCTTCTGTATTTTTGAAAATTTTAATAATAAAATGTTTGGAAAAGTAAAAAATAAAAACAGTAAAAGAAATGTCCCCTCAAAACCACATTTAAATCAGTTACTTTACTGACAATTTTCTACACTATTATTAATTTTGTAATTTATAAAACTGTCTTCCTCATGTGAATAAATAACTGTAAGATGTTTATAGCACATGTAAAGCAGATTTTGCTCTTCCCTTTTTCTCCTCATGCAAAATAGAAAAATAAAGCCATTGGCTCATTAGCTAAACAAAACATATTTAACAGTGCATCTTATGTGAAACATGCATAAAGTGAAAGACAAAATGAGGCTAAAAACGAAAGGCAAGAGAAAGATAAGCAACATGTGCTTCGATTCTATGAAAAATATTGGAATTAGAGATCACACCTGGGCTCCAGTCCCAGCTCTATAGCTTAGTGGAGCTGAGTCCATGGCTGGGCCACTTATTATGTTGTCATCTTCCTTTCCTCTTACATGAGAAAGGTCTCACGTTTCCTGCCTCTATCAAATATTTCCCTCATTATAAAATGAAACATTTTTCATAATGTTTAGGGCACTTTTAGCTTTGGATGTTCACCCATTCCCCTACCTGCTTAAAAATGGGGGCTGCCCCATAGAATTTCTCCAGGGTTCTTTCAGTTTTATTTCCTTATGATGTTATACTGCACCCTGCTACTTAGACAAAGTATTTGACCTTTCTCCATTTTTAAATGATGAAACTAGCCAAGTCATGTAATGCTGCAACTTTTGCGGGGAGTGAGAGATGGGAGAGAATCAAGATCAACATTCTCTGAATAGCCAGGCTGTGGCCCAGCCCCAGAATCACGCCATGGTCTATGGATGTGAAAATGCATCCTCTCTGCTGTGGTTCCAAATGATCCCACCTTCCTGCCCCCCTGCTGCCAAGGCAGACTGCCTGCTAGGATCCCACAATAGCCATTGTAGTTTGGCTGAACAGAACAAACAGGTTATTGTCTGAGAACAGATGCAGGAGATGATTTGGCCAAATTGCTCATTCTAAGGTGAGTGGTTTTATACAAATGGAGCACTAATCACAATCCTCTACCAATTATGGAAGCAGACCAAGAATAAATCTGCAAATGAGAAGAGCCCTTCCCTCCTTTCTCAAATTAAGAATGCAGTCACATTGGAAATGCAAAGGAAAACAGATTTGCTGAAAGATAGACATCTTCATACAATATTTTTTTATAATCATAGAAAACTTTGTACTCTTTCTTACTGGTTGAGCAGTCAGCAGAAATGCCTCTGGATACATTGCATTACTTTCTTATTACTATATATACTTGTTTCATTATCTAGAACCTTGCTGCCTAAAGCAAGGTTCTAGCATTATCTAGAAACTTGCTGCCTAAAGTCTGGTTCTATGGAACAGGTAACATCAGAATTACTTGAGAGCTTGCAGAATTGCTCAAGATTCATTTGACTATTTGGGGTTTCTTGGGGGTTCCCTACACATTTTAGGATTACTTTATTTCTATTAAAAATGTCATTCAAATTTTGATAGGAATTGCGTTGAATTTATAGATTGCTTTGGCTACTGTGGATGTTTTAATAATATTCTTAAAAATTAAAATAGAACTACAATACAATTCAGCAATTCTACTTCTGCGTATATATCCAAAGGAAATGAAATCAGTATGTCTAGGAGATATCTGCATTTCCATGTTCATTGCAGTGTTATAAACAGTGGCAAAGATATAGAATCAAACTAACTGTACATGTATCCATCAATGGATAATTGGATTAAAAACATGTTATATATACACTGTGAAATACATTCAGTCTTAAAAATGAAAGAAGTCATGTTATTTTTGACAATGTAGATGCAACAGGACATGATATCAAGTGAAATAAGCCAGGCACAGAAAGACATTTATATGTGCAATTTTAAAAAGTTGATCTCATATAAGTAGACAGTGGAATAGTGGTTACAGAGAATTGGGGGTAGGAAGAGATAGGGAATGGTGGTTACAGAGAATTGGGGGTAGGAAGAGATAGGGAATGAGGAGATATTGGCTAAAGAGTACAAAGTTTCAGTTCAAAAAGACAAATTCTGGAGACCTATTATATGGCATGGTGATTATAGTTAATAATAATGTGCTGTGTACTTGAAAACTGCTAAGAATAGATTTTAAATGTTCTCATCACAAAAGAACTATGTGAGGTGATAGACGTGTTTATTAACTTTCACAGTGTATACATATATCACAATATGTTGCACGCCGTAAATGTATAATTTTTAAAGTGTCAGTTAAAAACATAGTAATTGCTGGCCCCTTCTCAAATCTGTTGTCAGAATCTGCATCTTATTAAGAAGATTTGTGTGCACGGTAACGTATGAGAAGTGCTACTCTAGAATACAAGCTTGCAGAGGGCAGGCATGTCACATCTTCCTGTGTTCTTCCATATTGTCTAGTACCTGCTGAACCATCAGGAATCACTCAGCATGCTGGGCCACATAAATTATGAACAGAGTGTTCATTTATCATACTATTTAAGTATAGTACCTTTTCATGGGATTTATGTTATTGCTTAGGGAAGTTCATGTGGAAGAAAACACTGTGTGTGTTCACCAGCACATAGTGCATTAAAAAACCCTAAATTTCTCAGCTACCCTTGCAGAAATCAAGCCTGTGGCCTGAGTACCAGCCAACAGGGTAGGGATAGGATGCATGCTCACAGGAGTTGCTATGCAAGCCTTAGGACTGATTGCATCCCCGTGATTGTGAGATCTAGTGCAAAATGAAAATGTGAGGGCCCCTTTTCAAAAATCAACAACTTCAAGTTGGTGGCAGCAGATCAATAAACCGAAAAAGGATCTTCTGAGCAAGGACTGGGTGAGTGGGAGCTACGTGACTACGCAGATTGCATGCCCTTGAGCCAGCCCTGGCCACGCTCTAGCTCCTCTTTTCTCTGGCCTTGGCAACTCCTGATACCATCGATGAGATTGGGGGCATTATAACATGCTAGAGTCTTCATCAGCCTATGCGCCTGAGTGACCACGGGGAGCAGAGTCCCTGTCAACACTCTTTGGACATGTAGTGAAATAAATTGTTGTCTCTGTGAACCACTGGGATGCCATAGTTCATTCATGACTGCCTCATCATCTAGCCCATTGTGGCTTAAACATCTGAGTTGCTGCCAGTCACACATGAATGAAATTGGGAGGAGGAGATTAAAACTAAACTGAGAGACTGAGGAAGCAATGGGAATGAAGAATTGGCACAGAGGACAGAACTGGAGTATCCAGGTTTGTACCGGAAAAATATTTAAGAGAGAATTAGAGCATTTATTTAGAGAGAGTTTGAGGAGAAGCAAAAGGGAGATGAAGGGAACGTTCACTAGATGTCTTCCTCTTTTCTGAGATAATATGAAAGAAAAAGCATCTGATAATGAAAGTGTGAGTCAGAGTTTATGAAAGTGCACATTGAAACAACTACTGTGGAAACCTAAGAGACCGACAGGAGATGAATAATAAGATGTGTGCAGATAAGACCAAGATGATTGCAGCCTGTTTGGGGGCTGCTGGTGTCAAATAATATAACTGCAGAAGCCAGAGGGGACGGAAGGAAAAGATGGTCCAGTATCATGAACAAAACAGGCAGTTTGAGTTAAATTTTACAGAATATCAATTATCTTCATAACTAAGGATTTATTCTATCAGTGTAAATCATGACCATTTTGACAATTTCAAATAGGTCCAAAGAATCACACATGGTGATTGTCTCTTGGGAAAGGGCATCTGGTCGCTTAGAAAGGCCTCCAAGGGTGGCATTTCCTTTGGTAAAATTACCACAGGGCAGATAATGATTATTATACCTGAAAATTCAGAAGTCTGATATTATAAGAAAAAACAGAAATGTCAAGCGGACAAGGATAGATGATCACATTCTCTCCCTGTACCCAAACTACACAGGAAGCTAATTTAAAACTGCATTGCTAATTGAATAAGTTTTCTCCAAAGAAGTAAAGATAACTGCAGTCACATTAAATGCTCACTATGTGCCAGATACTCCTCTAAATGCTTTATGTTTATTTCTTTAAACCTGTAATAATCATGACAGCGTGGTTCTTGTTATCTCTATTTTTCTAGATGAGTACAGTGAGTCAGAGACAGACTAACTTGTCTGAGTTCACATAAGTAATAAATGATCTAGTTGTGATTTGAACTGTTTGCTCATGCTGTGGTGTTGGAGTTAAATGAGGTAGTCTGACATCACGCCATTGGCAAAAAGAGACTACTCCAGCTGGTCTGGGCAGCTTAGCCTTTCCTTTTAGGTAAGTTACCAGGGAAACCATTTTCTTAAAAGGATGCCGGGAAAGGCAGGATAGCTTCATGGTTAGGAATGTGGGTGTTGGAGTCATCACTTCTTGGGGTCTACATCTTTCCTTCACTATCTTGGTTTTGTATAATTTGGACAAACTACTGAATCTTTTGTCTCTAAACTATAAAATGTGGACCCCATAGTAGAGAGTAGTTGTAAAGATTAAATGAGGTAGGTTGAGTTGAGAAGTCAATCAATGTTAGCTGTTTTAATTAGTGAAAATAGAACCAGATCAAAGGTAATTATTGATTTTTTTATTAGACCCATGTCATACTAGTTCCAGCAAATCTTCTTTAAATATTCAGCGCAACTGGCTCCCATAGTTGCAAGGGCTCATTTCTGTCAGCAGGGCAAAATTCTAACAGCTAAAAGCTCAGCTGTTAAATCTTCCTGCAATCCTGCATCAATTTTCTTTCTCTCCGTGTCTTTCAATATTATTCAACACAAACCCTTCAATGCAGTCCCTCAAACAAGCCCCAGTGCCTTTGCTCATGTCATTTTCCTTTTCATCTTTCAGACCCAGCCTGGAGCTCATCTTCTCATGAACTCTGCTTGGAACACCCTGTTCTCTAGTAATGCACTTTACTTCTGAGCTTCAAGAACACTGATCTCTGCTAATATTCTCTGTATTGATTACTTCTTGTAGTATTTTCTCAATGTCTGTTTACAAATGCATAGGAGAGATAAGGCCCCTAGGTGTCAAACACCATGTTTTAATGTGGCTGATTAAGATCTATTATTTCACATGACTACTTTGAGGTGGATACACCATAATGTGTCAAAATGTAAGAACAATTTTTAATAATCGAGTTTTGTATGCAAAAGAGAGCTCAGACCCTTACTTAATCCCTGCTGTCGAATACATTCCTGAGCCCTACTCCATCTTGAGTGGAGTCAGCAATGGAGCCTGGCACAGGGATATAGTCAAAGTCTGTTCTGCCCCTGAATTTACAATAAAGAAAAAAAGAAATGTCTATGACATCAAAATGCTCCTGCAGTCAACATGGGCTTTTTGAAAACGCTTTATCAAAATGACAAGTGCCTTTCAGAAAGCATACACATCCTTTTTGAATTCTTAGTTGCCACCCATTATTTTGTTCTTTCTAGAAGCTACGTTTCAGCACCTACTATGTGTTAAGTCTCAGCTAGAGGTATTCAAACTATAAAATACTCAATAAATGTTTGCTGAAAGAAGAACGCACTGTCTTAGACAGAAGAATACCTCCCAAACCCTTAATTAAAATATCTGTACCTACATATCCATAGATAGATAGGTAGATTGATAATCTATATGATGACAAGGTAATTAAATTAACATTAATTTCTGAGAATGGACTCTTGAATCGATGCGCCTACAGCACCCTGCAATATAGTCGGAAGAAATTCAGCTAGGAATGATAATGTGCAAAAACTGAAAAGTAAGCATAGGCAATAAAAAATGTTTTTAAAAATATCACATTACAAGAAAGGAAGGCAAAGTGATCATTACAACAGAGGAGATTGATGATTATTTCTTCAGCTTAAATCTTTGTCGATTAGCACATCTATTTTTCTCCTAGAGATATGTTTGTTAGCACTAAATCATGGGCCCATCCATACAGACAGGGTATATATGTACATATCTTGGAACTGCCGGGCATTCAGTTTCTACGCTTGTCTCGAAGAATAATGGCTGAGATAGGTAGGGGGCCATCAGTCACCTTCAGGCTCCCGGTGCCCTCTTTCAGTCCGATAATGGCTCATGCCTTCCCGGTAGAGTAGTTAGTGGTGGCTTTTAGGAGAGTTTATTACTGCCTCTTCCCTTTAAAAGACCCCTTCTTTCACTGTGCTGCCCTCTCACTTTAATTGGACTGACCACACACAGAGAGTGCTAGAGCCATGAATGGTTACAGGAAATTGTAGTGCAACAGGCTCCAGAATGTGAGGCTCAGACCGTCTCTGCTAGGAGGCCTAATAAATGACTATGCCTAGAGGTCCAGGTCAAGGTTCTTCCTTGCAGTTTTGGAAAAATGCCAAGAGGGAATAAGCTCTGAGCAAATCTTCCCTTTTATCCTGCTCTGGTGGTCTTGGTCCTACGGCACATGTTCCTTGCTGAGGACACATGAGCTACTGTTGGGTACGGAGCTCAGATCATCTGTCTTCTCCCCACAGCCAAACCAGAGGGCTCCATGCTGAAACGAAAGGATCTGAGTACTGAACTTCAAATGACCATTGCCTGAAGGAGCTCATGTGCATTTTTGTTAGTTACGAGTGGCACTCATATGAACAGGCATGTCACGCTCAGGATTGGGAGACAGATGTATTATATTTCACAGGGCCTCTGGTGGGCCAGAGGTGGGTCACATTGGATGTGTTGGGGGGGAGATGGTGTTCTCAGTTTTGTACTGAGTATCAGAAGGGCCTTAGCAAGTATATCACACCTAATTCATATGTCCTTCTAGATTTACTTGGCCCCGTTTGCTCACAGACTTAACTGCTCATGCCATGGCGAGACTCTGGCTACCTGCTGTGTGAACATCTGTCAGGATAAGGACCGGGCTTTGGCCTGGCATCCACTGGGCCTGCTGCAGAGGGAGCCCTGGGGGCTCCAACATCCAGGACTGCCCCAACCACATCCACAAGGTTACCGGTCCTCATGCTTTTTCTTCCTCAGAGGAAGCATCGTGCCTTAGGCCGTGGGGCTCTGTCTTACCCAGCAGCTGCCTGGAAGGACAAAGCAACTGAACCCAGAAGTAGAGGAAGATTAATGCCCTGCGTGGCAATTTTTGACCAGGTCCACTTTCAGTGGTAGAACTAAAATAAATATTTTAACAGTTCCATTGTTAAAAATTACAGAGCTTGTCAAGACTACAAAGATGACATGTCTAAATATGTAAAAGTTATATGCCCAATTAACCAATTATTACATTAAAAGTAAGTTGCATCTCCTATTTTGACAAGAATACCTTCACAATGACAAGATTGAAAAATATGAATCAAGCTATATTATTTATACAGGTGAGCATTGATATCAAAGATAACTGATTTAATTAACTGTGATGCATATCTAGATTTTCTGTTGATGGATTGATGATGTTTTGATAAGTATTGAAGATAAAGATATATATGTAATTCTTAAACTAGTAGAGCACATATTTTGCCTTATTTCAGCAAAATCACTATATTACTATCAATATTTTCATATAATTTAGGTTGACCTGGTATTAGTGCTCTAAAAGACTGATATATAAAATGTGATTTACTCAAATGTGCCAGACTCAAGTGTATTTTCATCGAAGAAGTAATTTGTAATAAATGTAAAAAAATGTAATTTTTCAGTGAAGTTTTCAAAAAAGTCATTTTTCTTCTAAATAACTAATATAAATTAATTTCATGTTTTTATATTAAAATAGAAAGGCAAACACAAATTAGCATCAAGTTTTAAATCAAACTGACTTAAGTAAATCTTAAAATATTTCATTTTTAAAAATATATTATTTCATTAAACATTTTTATCAAATAAAACTATTCTCAAGGCAAGCATTTAAACTTCATGTAGTTGCCAACAACCTTCAGATAGGTTATATTTAGACCTACTTAACATTTGTGCAAATCTAAGAGTAATATTATTCATTGTTTAATATTGTAAAATGCCCTTCAACCACCATAAGTCAGCATTGTAAATACTGTACTCATTTTTGTGTAATTCCAGAACATAGAATAAGGTACCCAAAGCAAATGAATGCCCAACACTTCAGGAAGGAATATTGTATCATGCAAGACTGTCACACTCCTGCTTTCTGAGAAGTTTTAACAAGTTTGCTATTTGTCCTTTCTCTGACCAGAGTGCTCCCATTGGTGGAATCATGTCACACTCTGCAGCACACACACACCTTCGCATCAGCAGTCGCCCGCCGTGGGCTTTTGCATTAAATTGGTACTCAGCATAAGAGATGGGGAGAAGCAATTGCTTGAGTCCAGCATAGTGTTAGTCTTGAGAGTAACTGGGTTTAAGGGTTGCTTTGTGCCAGGGCTGAGTGCTGGATCCTGAGTGACATAATCCAGCACAATGGTACTGTGTTTTATAACAGTTTTTTTTTTTTAAAGAGATGGGTTCTCTCTGCGTTGCCCAGGCTGGCCTAAAACTCCTGGGCTCAAGCGACTTTTCCTCCTCAGCCTCTGAAGTAGCTGGGTGTACAGGCACTCACCACTGCATCTGGCTTTATCATAATTTTTATTTTTTTCTGCATGAGTGTTTAGGCCTTGCAGGCCCTTTAATGAAACAGAACCCAGGTCAGGGTCTCTCTTGCCTTGACAGGTGAAAGGCTGGGGTTGGGAATGCGGCCACGGAAAAATTCCCTTCCTCCTTCCCACTGAGGCATTATACCGATGAGTAGTAGTTACCCGTGGCCTGCTGGGAAGTGACCAGTTGTGTGTTTATTATGTCACATTGTAATGTGCCTGGCATCCCCCAATCTCAAGACCCTCTGCTATTCCTCTGCTATTCCTTCTGCAAAGAGTTCACTGACAATCTTCTCCTTAGGGTGGGAAGGGCGGTCATAGGGAAATAGAGAGTTGAATCTTCCAGGCAATCATTTTCTCTATAGCAGCCTTTTCACTTCTACCTGCTAAGGTACCCAGAAGCACCAATTTCTGATTCCCTGGTGGGTTTTACAGTACAAATTGGTTTGCTTTTCCATTTTTCCCACTGCCAGCTTACAATTTTACATTTTCATATCTACTAACTGAATTGTGACTCATCCTTTTGCTTTCTAACTTACAACAGTTTGTTCCTATTGTCTCCTGTCCTGTTCTCTTTATCCTTTGTGTCTATATTTATGATTTTAAAATCTCTTTATTAGTTCCCAATTATTGAGAGTACGTGTGGTGTTTATTTTTCCATTCATGAGATATTTCACTTAGGATAATGGTCTCCAATTCTCTCCAAGTTGCTACAAAAGATATTATTTCATTCCTTCTTATGACTGAGTAGTATTCCATGGTATTTATTAATATATACCATATTTTCTGTATCCACTCATGAATTAATGGGCACTCAGGTTGATTCCACATCTTTGCAATGATGAATTTTGCTGCAATAAACATTTGGGTGCAGATGTTTTTTTGATAAGATGACTTACTTTCCTTTGGGTAAATAACCAGTAGTGGGATTGCTGAGTAGAATGGTAAGTATATAGAAATCTCCATACTCTTTTCCATAGAGGTTGTATTAATTTGCAGTCCTACGTACAGTGTATAAGCAGTCCTTTCTCTCTGAATCCACTCCAACAACTATTGTTTTTTAACTTTTAAAAAATGTCTATTCTGATAGGAGTAAGATGATATTTCATTGTTTTTAGTTTGCATTTCCCTAATGATTAGTGATGTTGAACGTTTGTTTTATGTTTTTTGTCCATTTATCTATCTTCTTTTGAAAATCTTGTGTTGATGTTTTTTGCCCACTTTTTAATTTTTTTTTTTTGCTACTTGGTTTGAGTTCTTTGTAGATTCTGAATATTAGCTCTTTATCAGATGTATAGTTTGTGAATATTTTCTCCCATTCTGTATCTTGAAGAAGCTTTTTAATCAAACTCCATTAATTTATTTTTGTTGTTGCTTTAATTGCTTTTGGGGTCTTAGTCATAATTTTTTTTTGCCTAGGCTGATGTCACACACATGGGCACAGAGAGATTTAAAGGTCATTGAAAATCAAAAAGAGGGAAGGGGTAAAAAACATACCTATTAGGTACAATGAACACTATTTAGGTGATGGGCACACTAATAGCCCTAACTTAAGTATTATAAAAGCTATCCATATAACAAAAACATTTGTACTCCATAATATTTTGAAATATAAAATCTCTTTATTGTCATTTCATTGTAGTGTGAAGAGAGAGTGGAAATTGTTGTATGTATTCACTCTGCCATCATTCATGACAGTACAGTTTATCAAGCTATAAATTAGGAAAATCTTACATGTCTGCAATAGGAGATGGATTAATTACTGGTGCTTCCATACTCACTATTCAGTCAACAAATATTTCCTGAGTCTCTGCTACATCTCTACTATGTCAGGTGTTGTACTACAAATGCACTGAAAACTTGTGTGTCTTTCTGTACTATGTAGGGAGAATGTGTCCCCACAGAATGTGAATCGTTAAGTGGAAGAGTTACCTAATGAATAGAGCTTAATATTGGTGTCAGGAAGTCTAAGGCTTAAATATCTGCACTAATATAATTTTAATATTGGAAAAATGGGGCAGTGATCTACATTGGAAAGGCTATATGCTTTGGGGTCAGAAGTATGTGGGTTGAAATCTAGGTTGTTACACTTACTGGTTTATGAGCTTGAGCAAATTAATTACCCTGAGTTTCAGTTTTGTTATCTCTATAATAGGAATGATGAAACTCATTTCAGAATTTTGCCATAAAGATGGACAGAAATTAAGTGTTTAACTTGCCTAGCACAGTCATGATACAAATAATATATGTGCCTGGGGGAAAACTATTAAAATATTAAAAGTGCTTGTCTTTGGAAGGTGAGGTTTGGATAAATTCTATTTTTAGCTATGTGACTTTGAACATGTTATTTTGCCTCTCACAACCCAATTTCCTTTACTATACAAAATGAATGACAGCTAATAGTAATAATAATAATGCTTTCATACGATTGATGTGAGACTTTGATTCATAAGATTTTGAAAATAAGACATTAGGACACCACTAATTATGTATTAAGTGTTCAATATATGCTAGTCATTATGTTTTATTTTTATTTATTTTGCTCTAATTTGCCAATTTTTTATAAGTAGCCTATTTTTTTTCTTAATCAGAAAAACAATAAACAATCAACGTTATTGTTTGCTATAGTTTGATGTTTGTCCCCCCAAACTGCATGTTGAAATCTGATCCCCAAAGTTGGAGGGGGGCCTAATGGGAGATGGTTTGGGTCATGGGGCCAGAGCCTTCCTGAATGGCTTGGTGCCTTCTTTAGGGTAATGAATAAATTCTTGCTCTATTTGTTTTCAGGCAAGCTGCTTGTTAAAAAGAACCTGGTACCCTTGTCTCTTAGTTCCTCTCTTGTCATGTGATCTCTACACACATCAGCACTCCTTCACCTTCTGCCATGAGTGAAAGCAGCCTGAGACCCTCATTAGAAGCTCATTCTTGAACCTTCCAACCAGTAGAATGGTGAGCTAAATAAACTTATTTTATTTATAAATCCCCTAGCCTCAGGTATTCCTACATAGCAACACTAAATAGACTAAGACATTGTTTTCAGAAGAAAGTGTTCCACCTACATATTTCCAAAGGGAAGCCAAATTAGGAAGGTGAAAATGAAGTAGCATATCAGTTGCCCCAATTCCATTACACCCTGATGATAGTCACTGACCATAATTATATAGCCCCAACAGGGAGGCATCATGAGTGTTAGAGAATGAATAAAAAGATATGCAACAATCATGGTCATTTCCAACATAGACTTTGTCCCTGAATACATCCTTAGGGTAATCAAGGACAAGCACCATCCTGAAATGGAACATTCATGATTGTAACAATAAAGTAGTTTCTTCAACTTGGTGCTGTCATACTTTTTGTAATCAGTGGAAATTCAATTAGTCCAGTTAATTAAACATTGGTGAACCCAGAGTCAATTCATTAATTAATGTTTCTGCATAAAGACATACCAGATTATGCACTGCTTTCCATCAAAGCTGGGAGATGGCTACCAGTCATAGCTATCATATTTCCATGTAGCTGTTGTGGGAGACAGACAAAGAGAAAGACACAGAGTACCTATGTTTCCCAGCCCCGAGCCTACAGATGTGATTTCAGAGGACAGTAAATTCCTTAAAAGAGTTTTAAAATGCTTAATTTTTACGTAAATGGTAATATAAAAGAAATATAAGCTTCAGAATATTCTGGATGACTGCCTCCAATAGAGCATTGTCACACACTTTAACTGTCCACATTTCTCTTTGTATTTACAATATATCCAGGTTATGTGATTAACTTAAGGTAGCAGTATTGACTTCTCCATTTCTATTCCTGTCACTGGGAAGAAGGTAAGCAGCAGAAACAATCTTTCAGCACTACCTCTTAACCAAAATATAGCTAATATTTTATTGCATTTCTACTCTTTGGGATGCTTTACAATATTAATTTAATTCTTGCAACATTATAGGCATTTATATTATTGTTGTCAGGTTCTGAAGCTCAGAGAGGTAAAGTAACTCTTCTAGTTCACACATCTAGTTAGTAGTAGAACTGAGATTTGAACCTATAACTGATTGACCTCAAGACTGACTTATGATTATAAAGCTTAAAAAAACAGGTAGAGGAGATAGGTATTGTGCTCACAAAACCCCACAGTCCTAATAGCCTTGAAACCTGTTTTCATCAGTAGTTTTACACTAGGCTCAAGTATACAGACAAACAGCAACCAACTAATGATCACTGTGGAAAAAATAACTAGCTGATTAACTGACCTCAGCAACATTTGTGACTTCTTGGGCAACCACTCTGATAGGAAAAATTTGGGGATACACAGTTACTCATATATCTGTAAAATTCTTGAATATAGTCAGGAAAAATACTTTGTACTGTATAGGCACTAAGTCATTAAAACTCAAATACAGTTTGTGATTGTATTATACTTAATCCTCTTTTAACATTTTTTATTCACTCATTCAAAATAATACTGGCTACCTGATTTGTGTATGTCTTATATTTAATGCGCATGATTGATAATCTGTAAGATAGAGATCACTAATCTCCATTATGAAGGAGGAAACTAAGGCTTATGGAGCTGAGTTACTTTGTTCATTGTCATATAGCTAGCAAGTAGCACAAACTTTAGAGTTGGCCCTGTGCCAGTTCCATCATATCCTACTATTTACCATGTGCTAGGGATGTTTATTAGTTTATTTATTTACCAAATGAATATGGATGACATAAACAAGATCTCTGCCCTCATGGTTGGCTTGTCTATCAGCTTGCTATGTGAACACAGGCAAATCTTTTTTTCATTTTGAACCTCAGTTTTCACATCTGAAAAATGATGTGTTAGGTCTTAAGACCTTGAAAGAACTCTACCAGCTTTAAAATGCTATGAACCAAAAATTCAATCATTTATTTGTACATCTTGAGGGTACTTTCTGTTCTATAATATACCAATGCTTGGACCATAATAAAATCAACAATCAATTTCTTCTAGATTTTAAAAAAAATTGTTATTGCAGCAAAACAGACTTCAGTTCAACTGCCATTTCCCAACGAGTCAGCGAAAAGAGTTGTACAATCAGTTGTATTTTGGAAACACGAGGAAATGGGCAACATTGTCTTAAACTGCTCTCCTGGTTAGAGAGAGTAATTAAATCACCATGCTTCTTTTCTCTCTCTCCCTCTCTCTCTCTTTCTCTTTGCCTAATTGCTAAGTTTTAGAATTGAGTCTTTACCCCTAAATAACTTCTAAAAATTTATTTTAAGTTTTTGCATCACAGACAATTTAGAAATCAAATTTTTTGGAGGGCTATCCATGTAGACATTTTAACTAAATATTAGTTGTTTTGTTTGTGTGGTCTAGTTTTTGCTGCCCTGTTTCCCAGTGCATCGTAAATGTTTCCAGTTTAGCATAGCATACTGGAAAAAATGGACGCGGCTGCTCATAGTCAAAAGCAACCAGACCCAGACAGGAAACTGGCTCAGAGCTGGTAAGCAGTCCTGGGCTTGAGAGAATCAATATCTAGGTTCCCCAGGAACTCATTTGCAGCAAAATGACTGGTGAGCTCTGATGTATTTTCTCTTCTCATAGAATAAAAAAAATGTTTGTTGTTTGGACAGCAGACTTCTCAACAAATCTTTCAGAAAGAAATTCATTCGTCCAGGAACTCTCATTGTGTACAGTTTAGTGGTATCCCCAAGCAGAGATTCACTCGTAAGTTATGAGAACTTCGGGGACATGTGGCGTTAAGTGCAGAACTAGGACATGGCTGTAGAGATTCAGGCCCCTGTCACCTAAACCACATGAATCAGGATAAGTTTATTCCAAGCAAACAAGTTATTACTGCACGTTACAATGGATAGCTAATCTCAAAATGATTTTAATATGCTGTGTAGTGTTTATACACAATGACAAGCTCTAAAAGCTGCCCAGTAAAAACGAAGTTCATAATCTTAATATGGAAAACAAGGCCCTCAATGTTGTGAAGTTATCAAAGTGATAAACCATTGCTCGTGCAGGTTAGCAATGGAAATGTAGAATTTTTTATTCAGTTGTGTACAGTGTGGAAACAGAGCTTCTAGTTTTGAAAACTGTACACACTCTGAGTCATTTGGTCTTACTCCCTGCAGTCGGTCAGTGAGGGAATCCATTCTGGCTGGATGGGTTCTGATTCCATGGCTAAGATTATTTAAATAGGCAGATTTGGAAACTTTCATAAATCTAATTCAGCAGTGTCCTAGAACTTCTGCTGCTTCTATTGGTATTAGTCATTATTGATGATGGTAACAATAATAACAATAAAGGCTGTTAAGGAGGCACATTGCTTTACCTGGCCTCCATGACGGCATTCTTACATGGAAGGCAATTGCCATAAGTGGAGTTCCCCAGAAAATAAATTCAAATATGAAGTTTTGTACGTAGAATTTTTTTAAAGATGTTCTTTCGTATCAAAACCTTTTAAAGAGAAGAATGCATAATTGGGTAGGAAGAGAGCACCTTCTCTCCCCTCCCCTCCCCTTCCTTTTCCTCTCTACCTGGGACACAACAGTCAGTTATAGTCAATGGGAATTTATGGGCAGCATATTACAGTGTCTACTACAAAAACCCTAATGGGGGATAAGTAGTTTGAGTCAACAAGGGTAACTACAAGTGCCTCCAGCTCTGTGTTGCTGGATCCTCTGAATGTTGTCAGGCTAAGACTGAAAACTGGATTTTTATAAGCATTCTTTCCACTTAAAAGTATTGGAAACTAATGCATGTTTTAAGAAATACTATTTTTTTTTCTGTTCTTAAGTGTGAGACACTTAAAATGCATCCGTGACCCAGATTCAGCCTCTGATTCCCCAGAATGTTATTCATGTGATTTAGATTGTTTAAACTTATACCATCATCTTTCATTCACCAAATATTTTCTGAGTCATAACTGCACGCGAGAGACCCTATGCTTGGAATAGGGACTACAATAGTCACCAAGAAAGATGAAGTCTTCATTCTCTTGGACTTTGCTGTATAGCTTGTGTGGGTCTCATAGTAGTTTGTGTGTATATGTCAGGGGCATTGAGGGAGAAGAGGAATGTCCTGTTACCATCACATTTTCATAAGGCCATACAATGAGTCTGTAGGGCTAGGAACTCATATTTTATGATAAATCCCTCTCTTGTCTTGGTTAGCCCTAACGCAAAATTCTTCCACAGCTGATACAGAAAGCATAACTACCAATATTTAAAATTTCATAATATATACTTTTCTAAATCTGGGACTCCAAAGAAGAGTTTATTTTCTTCAATGCCTGGAGGTACAAACAAGAAAATGATTATAAATCATTTTTAGTTGATGTAAGGAATTTATATCATCATTTTTGTGTAGAGCCTACAGAAATTGAAGTTTTTTTTTTCCTGTTTGATGAATGATTTAGAAGAAAGGAAGAGCAATAAAATCTGCTGTTGTAAGCATTAAAAAAGAGAAAGAATTTAATAGATTATATAACATATGGAAAATAACCAAGTATTAAAAAGTATATTTCAGATCCATTCAAATATATTCAATTTATGGAAAATAACCAAGCATTAACAAGTGTATTTCAGATCTATACAAATATATTCAGTTGATTTTTGACAAATGCACAAAGGCAATTCAACCAAGAAAGGATAGTGATTTCAACAAATGTTGTTGAACAGTAGGATGTCCACATGCAAAACACTACACTGAGACACTTACTTTATATCTTATATGAAAATTAACTCAAAATGAATTATAGGCCTAAATGTAAAATGAAAATCTATAAAATTTCTAGGAAAAAAAATAGGAGAAAATCTAAGTGACTTTGCATATATCACCAAAAACATAATCCTTGAATGAAACAAAAAATATAGTTATACAAAGATGTGAGTGAATCTTAAATGCATATTTCTAAGAGCCAGAAGCCAGTCTGGAAGGTTACTGTATGATTTTATTCATATGATATTCTGGATAAAGCAAACCTATAGGGACAGTAGAAAGATAGTGATTGTTGGGCACTTAGGGGAGGAGATTGAGTTGGTGGAGGGTAGGGGATTTTTTTAAGACAGAGAAACTATTCTGTATGATCCTATAGTAGTGGATACATGATGCTACAGCATTGTCAAAACCCACAGAACTTTACAGCAGGCAAAAGAGTGCATCTTGATGTGTGCAAATTATTATTATTATTATTATTATTTTTGAGACAGAGTCTCGCTTTGTTGCCCAGGCTAGAGTGAGTCCCGTGGCATCAGCCTAACTCACAGCAACCGCAAACTCCTGAGCTTAAGCAATCCTGCTGCCTCAGCCTCCCGAGTAGCTGGGACTACAGGCATGCGCCACCATGCCTGGCTAATTTTTTTATATATATTAGTTGGCCAATTAATTTCTTTCTATTTATAGTAGAGACGGGGTCTCACTCTTGCTCAGGCTGGTTTCGAACTCCTGACCTCGAGCAATCCACCCACCTTGGCCTCCCAGAGTGCTAGGATTACAGGCGTGAGCCACCGAGCCCGGCCAAATTATTGATTAAATAATTTAAGATGAATAGACAAATCCCCCATACATAACTTCCTTCCCCCTTAAAGTATATGTTTCCAAGACTAACTTCCTACCAAAGAGTACAGTGTGGGGGTAGGGAGGGGGAAGAGTAATTTACTGTGGAGGAAGGTAATATTACCTTGGCCAGGAGATAAGATTAGCATCAATAGTGATACATCATGTTAATAGTATATATCTTTGATATTATGTGATGAGAAAGACATTTTGCCTTTATGATCTTCCTCTCCAAACCTATAACCCCAGTCTAATCATGGCATAAACTCAGAGAAATCCCTACTGAGGAACATTCTACAAAAAATACCCAACTGCTCCTCAAAATAGTCAAGGTCATCAAAAACAATGCACATCTGAGAATGATGACTAAGTGGAATGTGATACACTGCATGGAATCTTGGAAAAGAAAAAGAACTTTAGGTACAACTAAGGAAATCTGGATAAAGTATCAACTTCAGTTAATAGTCATATATTAGTATCGGTTCATTAAATTATAATATATCAAAAGTAATGCAGGATGTTAGTAATAAGGGAAATTTGGTATAGGATATATGCAAAGATTCTTCGCAAGTTTTATATAAATATAAATCTACACTGGTTCCCCCTTACCCACAGTTTTACTTTCCATGGTTTCAGTTATCCAGGGTCAAGCCAGGTCCAAAAATACAATGGAAACTTCCAGAAATAAACAGTTGATAAGTTTGAAATTGCACACCATTCTGAGTGCTGTGATGAAATCTCTCACTTCTTCCTGCCCAGGATGTGAATCATCCTTTTGTTCTCCATGTGCATGCTGTATATACTACCTTCCCATTAGTCATTTAGTAGCCGTCTTGGTTACCAAATCAACAAATTGCAAGAAGAAGGGTGAGAATAGTATAAGATATTTTGATAGAGATAAAGAGAGAGAGAGAGACCACATTTACATAATTTTTATTAGGGCATATTGTTATAATTGTTCTATTTTATATCGGTTATTGTTGTTAATCTCTTATCGTACCTAATTTATATATTAAACTTCAGCATAGATATGTATGTATAGGATAAGGACTGTAGTATATATAGGGTTCAGTACTACCTGCAGTTTCCGGCATCCAGTGGAGGTCTTGAAAAGTATTCCCCATGGATACTTTTCTAAAATATACTGCAGAAATTTTTTTACAATGTAGTCTAAACATACTAACAGGAAAATACAGTTTAAGTGTAAGAATGGGAAGCTCCATGTAGGCAACCTGATCTCACTTTGCTTGTTTATTTTCAGTTAAAAAAATCAGTGCCTGGAGCACTTAAAGATTTGCTGATTTAAGCAAAGTCATTCCTGAGATAGATGGCAAAAGAGGGTCAGGCATGTGGGCTGAGTGAGATGATCTGAGTCTGAGTTTTATCCTGACTCAGTATTGGCTGGGAAAATTACACAACGTCTCTTAGCTTCACTCTGCTTAAACTGGGACCAATAAGAGCACCTACCTCATGGAATCGTCACATTGATCTAATGCAATCTCGTATGTAAAGCATTCAGAATAACTCACACTGGTGCACAGGAAACCCGGAAGAAATGGTGACTGCTATGACTGTGCCAAAAGGCATTGTAGCGAGCACAGTGCTAAAGAGTGTGGGCTCTGCAGACATCCTAGCTTGGAACCCCACTTCTGCCCTTTCCTGGTAGTACCACACTGGGCTTGTTCCTCATCTTCCTGTGCTTCAGTTTCCCACCTTAAGATAATGCTAACAACAGAACCTTTCCCACTGGGCTGTGGTGTGGGTGGGTTAGCAGACATGAATCACTTAGAAAAGTGACTGTCAACATGGTAGCAGGTACATTCATATTAGTTATGATTATGAAAGGGGTACTTGTATCAAAAGACCTCAAGTTAAATGGCTAGCTGCCTTTGTTAGGACTAAGAAGTCACGTAAAATCCATTTTGAAATCGGTATGCTCAGAGCTAGACATACAGCAATCAATAAGAAACCTGAATTCTTTATCCTGTCGGACCTTGGTAATCATCTGAGGAGTGGATCCATTTTCAGGTGTTTCCCGGCATATACTTGACATTGTCTGAGACTATTTTTATTCCTTTACTGAAGTTTCAGATTTCTGCCAATTGAAGGGGCCGCGGGGAGCCTACCTCCTTGTTGGCTGGAAGCTTGGAACCTGACAAGTTCTTCAGAGGGCAGAAGGGGAAACCTGAGTGCTAGAGGTTCAATTGTGCAGGGAGGAATTGAGGAGGTTTGGGGTTTTGTTTGATTGTTTGCTTCTTTGTTTTTTATGGTGAGATTTAAGGCAATACTGTCTTCACTTAAAATAATTTTGGTTTTACTAAATAATTACATCATGTCTGAGTACATTCCACTTACAAAAGGTGATTCTTTAAAATGTTCAATGAGTCAGAGTCATTCATTTCAAATAAGCTTTTCTAGAATCCATCGATTGCCCAGTTTTGAATCAGACAGTGCAAAAGCCAAGGTTAATTCCACTGTTTGGAGAGATTCGAGAGCAACTGGGAGAGCTTCAAGGATGGAGAACTCTGGAGGGGGTCCTTCCATTTTCGATGCTATCTTTCTGATGCCTCATGAATGGGCATCTGCTCCAGCCCTGTCCCTAAACTCCCAAAATGATCATCCCAATGTAGCTTGCCTTTGCAGTCAATTTCCATGGCTATACCATCTTCTGGTTCTGCCTTGGACTGATGGTATGAATGATGGGAGATACTATTCATGTTCTGTCCTCTGCTTCCTTGAGATAGGGAGGAAGACAAGAAGTTGCTGTAGATCACCGCACTCATAAAGGCCACAGAGTTTGATTGTACAGGCTCAGGTGTGAGTCCGTTTCTGTCCCTTACCAACTGCATGACCCTTGGAAAGCATTCCAAACTCCAGTTTTCTTAATAACTACTTCACAGAGTTGCGAGAATAAGATGGGACTAGTACAAGTGCAGTGCTTTGCACAGCGGCTGGCATATAGTAGGTTTTGATTAAAATTAGTTTTGAATATTTAAATTTAAAAAATAAATGTACTATATGCATTCTTTACGTCCTGAAATAAATTCTTCTAAGGACTTATTCACAAATCTCTTTTAGAATTTTCAAGAGTTTAGATAAAAATCTCTATGCTTAGTTCAGAAAACTCTCTGATATAGAAGGTAATATAAGCAAAATCCAGACTAATCACCTTCATATTTGCTCAACGGAAGCCAGGTTAGGGTTGGGGGTAGAAGAAGGAGCAGGAAGCTGAGATTGGAATAGCCAGGTTTTAGGACAATCTGTACCTTTGATTTTTTTATGTCAGTTTGGCCAAATCATTTCACCTCTTGGATTTTTTTCCTGAACATGTAAAATGGGATTCCTTTTCCTACCTCTAGGGTATAATTTCATTAGACTTCCCCAGACAGAGGCTCTTCCTTTAAATGAAATAAAAGAAAACAAACAAACAAAAATTCTTGAATTTACCATTATCTTTTAACTGCTTATATACACTATTTAGTGTTTGTTGTCCAGCTGTGATTGACGGATTTTAATGTACAGAACACAATTACGGCAACAATTTTTCCCCAGTCTTCTATTGTTAGGTTTGCTCATTATTTCTTTGTGTACAGAGCACATCCCTAAATACCTAAAATGATTTAGCCAACCTTTTCCCTACTTAACCTAGATAGATTATTAAAGACAAACAAAGCGTAACGACTTTCCATTCTTGTTGCAGAACTTAACTTTATTCTTGAGGATGTAGTCTTCATTTTTGTAGCATTAGCATTTATTAAATACATATTGTGTATCAGACAACATGCTAAGCATTTTATATGCATTAATCTTAAGAATGAATATGCAAGGAAGAGACTATTATCATCCCCATTTTATAGATGAGCAAATAGACTTAGAGTAATAACGTGCCAAATTCAAACACCTAGGAAATGGTAAGCTGGGCTTTAAACCAAGGTCTCTTTGACTGTGGCACTGTTACTTTTAATGACTGGATTTGTAGAGACTCTAGAAATTAGGAAAGACAGTGAAACAACCATCACCTCCCCCTAAAAAATAAAAATTTAAAAAACAAAAAGAGGTCTTTACATAAGAGCTTACTGAATGCGGTGATGGTTTTTAGCTAAACATACATAATTAATTTCCTCTCAAATCAATTTAACATCTAAATAATGCAGCACCAGCTAATGGGCTCTCGGCTGGCCAAACATTAAGAGATATATTGTCCCATATACTCATCATAAAGAATGAAGATGAACAACTTGCCCGGTTACATAACATGGTTGTACAACATAAATAAAAGATTTCTCTCGTTTTGGCAATTGTTCTGTACTGTTCTGAGTTTTGCTAAATCAGACTTCCTTCTAATCTAACAGATGCCAGCAGTTTAAAAGCAGTTCAAGAATCCTTATTTATATCTGGTGTTCAGCTTTGAATAAAATGGGCCAGCAAATGCAGAGGGAGAAGGGAGGTGGGGGAAAAAGCATAACTTAAAAATGGAATTTATTTCCAGTCTTCTAAACACAGATTTCCAATAAACATCCACTTAGAGAACCATTTCATTAAGCTAACTGAAGCCGAAAACAAGTTCCCTGATGTTTCTTTGAGCATTTTATTTTCTAAAATGAATCATTACTTTCTATGTTTTGGCTTGACAATCTTTTCCCCCCAATTGTGTAATTTTGCATTTGTCACTCAAATTGCTTGCATTTCCGGAGAATTGTTCCCAGACATTTATGCTTTGGAACGAGACTGTTAATATGGTGGCATGAGATTGGAGAAGCTCTCAAACCACTAAGGTGCATTGCTTTGTCTTTTAAAAAACTGGAGAGGGTCTTGACTTCCTCATTCCAATTAAAGTTTAGCAGCCCCTTAAGGCTGATTCTGGGAGTGGCTGAAATGAACTTGTAATGAAAAAGATGGATAGTTGTGGCCTTAAGAGGTGGCAAGAGAAATGAAAGCCAGGGCTTTTTGAAGCTTTCTTCTATCTGTGGTTTGGTAAATAATCCAGATATTTTCTAAACCCATTCTTAACCATCCCACCCTTCAATGTAAAGATAAACTCTTACCTAATAGAGAACTAAGGGAAAGTGAAAAAAATTGAAGGCAGGTAGTCGAAGAAATATTTTAAATATACAGACCCATACAGGGAATTCGACACTGAAGAATAACTATCTCAAAAGTCAGTGCATACCAATACAGTCTGGCTCTTGTATCTTTGGTTAAACATTCAGACTTAGAGAAAAGATCCTATTCAGTTTACTAAAAGGTAGTTATATTTTATACCTGAAAATAAGCACAGGAGATTATCTTATCAAGAAACTCTCAGTGTAGTAGTACATATTCATTCTGCCATTCAAAAGATCAGATACAATAATGATAATTACAATAAACAAAATCTTGAGTCATTTTGAACATTTGCTTTATGCCTGGTTGGGTGCTAAGATAATAAAAGTAAATTGAAGCATTTCAACTTCAAGGTAGCCATAAAAATGAGTATTATTATTAATAACAGCAATATCTAGCATTTGTGGACTGCTTTACCTTAAAGCAGGCAGTATACTAAACATATTGCATGTTTATGTCCTTTGATCATCACAAGTAGCTTTTTATATCAATATTAAAAGACTCTTCTTATTATTGAGCATAATAGCTATTATTTATTTCATGCCTATATGACTCTTACACTTAATTTCTGTGACATCTAATCCTCATTACAAATCTGCATGGCAAATGTCACTATCACTGTTTTAGAGAGGAGAAAATTTAGGTGTAGAGAGGTTAAATAACTTGTCTAACATGACACAGCTGATTGATTTGAAAAAAATTATCGCTTCTTGGCCTTTTGGCTAAGATCAAGTGATTTGAAAAAAATAACAGCTATTATTTATTGAGGACCTGAGATAGTATTTTAACCGAAGTCTACATAATTCTAATTTGGATGCTCATTGTACTATATTGATCCTGCTGTTTATCCCTTGGAATTAGGAAGCCGTAACTATTAACTCACCAGATTTTTAAGAAAGGAAGTCTTGTTAATAAACAAGACTCCCCATTCATGAGGGCAGACGTAATCTCTGCTCATTCTATGTGAGAACACTCTGAAACATTCACTGGCCCCCACAATAGACCTCCTTTGAAGGTGTTGTCATTATTATCTTTCTTTATGGTAGATACAGCAAGATAACCTGCCAATATTGACCCAGGCAGAAAACGTGTCTTGTCTTAGTGCTAAAGTCAATTATTGAAAGGGTTGAAGTTCTAGCATGTGCTGTTTAAATTGGCCGTTGACAGAAACAAACATAATCACCGAAAGGTAGGAGACATCTATTTCTGAGCAAACACTATACCTCTGCAGAACCTCTCTCTTTAAGAGACATTCTTCCCTATTTATAGACCACATGGGTTTTTGTAGGGGAGGCTGACTTCACTATCCAGTCCAGGAGTTAAATAGTTGAACCAGTCCTAATGAATAAGACTACCATATTTCCAAGCTTGGTGATTTGTTCTGAGTTGGGTACTTGGATACCTGGAACCCTCTAATCATTCAATTACTGAGAAAAAAGTATGATTTTCTAGCTGTAGTTGTAAAGGCTGATATATTATCCTAATTTTCTGGTTGTTGATTTTGCCACATTTTGGAAAGAGTTAGAGAATGGAGTTAACAGAGAAGAATGGAGAATGGAAAGATGGAGTGAGAATTCTGATTTCATCATTTGAGCACCTAGCTACTGCTGTTCCTAAAGGATTTTTCCATTATGTGAAAAAGTACATTTCCTCTTGCCCCCCTTCAAAGCCAATTTTAGTTGAGTTACTGTCATTTGCAGCTAAAATTATCCTGAGTAATCTAGCAAATCAGTAAAAATATATAGGAAAAATGAATTAATCTATTTTTTTCATGAATCAAGAGGTACCTCATTATTAAGAGATTCTACAAGTAAGCCAAGGTCTAGCAAAGATGTCTCTGTTCTTTCTTTTCTCATCCAGATGGAAATAGTACATTAAAATACAAACATTTCCTGACTACAAATCTACATACACACACAGGCATATATATGTAAATAAACTGTCATAGAGAGCTGCACGATCTTTCAGTTAATGCATGCCATACATCACCACTCTGTTTAAATCTACGATTGAGGAGAGTGTATTTCTTTTTAACAACATCAGCAAAGAAATTATTTCCAGTTACATTTTTACAAATTGCTCTCAATTGTGACATTTATCTTCCATTCCAATCAAGTGTAATTTACCAGAAAAATTGCAGAATGTTTCTGTGTTCAAGATGTGTGAGGTTTTTGTAACAATTCCAACCCCCTCAAATTTCCCTACTACATAGCAATGGTGCCAGTGTGGTTAAAACAAACCCATCAAGATATAATGCATCCTCTGAACTACCTCTACTACCAAAATAACATGGCCAATTGCGAAGAAGTTTCACTCGTTTGGTTCACAGTGAATCAATCAAAATGGCTTGAAAGTTTGAGGCCCTATTTGATTTTAGGTAGCTTAATGAAAAACATGTGTTCATATAAGATGAGCCAATCATTCATTTAGTGATTGAGGTACAAAATGGCAGTAACATGAATACTACTACCCTGATCTGATGGGACCCAGGGCCTCTAATCCAAGAGTGGTCAGATCCTGGGCTATGGATTGGTGGAAATTCATGAAAGAGTTTTCACCATGCTGTGGCAAAATAAGAAAAATATTGCATAGTGAGGTGGGTTTTTTTCCTCCAAAGGTAAATTTTTTCCATTTAAAATGATTGTCCTTTTTAATTGGATCAGGTCCCATTTATTTTTGTTGTTGCTATGATTGCTTATGGGTTCTTCTTCATAAATTCTTTGTCTCAGCCAATGTCTTCAAGTGTTTTGCCAGCATTTTCTTCTAAGATTCTTATTGTTTCGTGCCTTAGGTTTAAGTATGTTACCCATTATGAGGTGATTTTTGTGAGAGGTGAGAGGTGCAGATCCTGTTGCAGTCTTCTACATGTCGTTATGCAATTTTCCCAGCACCGTTTATTGAGTAGGGATTCTTTTCCCCAGTGTATGTTTTTGTCTGCTTTATCAGAGATCAGATGACAATATGAAGATGGTTTTATATTTGGATTAGACTTGTTCCATTGGTCAGTTCATTGTCTCTGTTTTTGTGCCAGTGACATGCTGTTTTGGTTACTATAGCCCTGTAGTATAGCTTGAAATCTGGTAGATTGATGCCTCCTAATTTGTTCTTTTTGCTTAAGGTTGCTTTGGCTATACAGGATCTTTTCTGTACAAAGTGTAGAATTATTTTTCCTAGATCTGAGAAAAATGATGTTGGCATTTTAATATAGATTGCATTGAATCTGTAGACCACTTCAGGTAGTATAGATATATTAACAATATTGATTCTGCCAGTTCATGAGCATGGAATCGTTTTCCATCTGTTAACATCTTTTGCAATTTCTTTTCTCAGTGTTTCATGGTTCTCTGTATGTAGGTCTTTCACCTCCTTAGTTTAATATATTCCTAAATATTTTATTTTCTTTGATGCTATTGTGAAAGGTATTGCATCTTTGATTTGATTCTTGGCTTGACTGTTACTGGAATCTACTGATTTATGTGCACTGATTTGTTTCCTGAAACTTTACTGAATTCATTTATCATTTCCAGGAGTCTCTTGGTTGAATCTTTGGTGTTTTCTAGATATAATATTATATCATCAGCAAAGAGTGATAATTTCACCTCTTCTGCTCCTATTTGGATACTCTTTGTTTCCTTCTCTTATTCTGATTACACCACCAAGGTCTTCCAACATTATGTGGAATAGAAGTTGGAGATAGTGGGCAACCCTGTCTGGTTTCAGTTCTAAACAGGAATGGTTTCAATTTTTACCCATTCAGTATGATGTTGGCTGTGGGTTTGTCATATATGGCTTTAATAATTTTGAAGTATGTCCCATCTGTGCCTATTTTATTAAGAGTTCTTATCATAAAAGGATGAATTTTGTCAAATGCCTTTTCTGCATCTACTGAGAAGATCATATGGTCTTTGTTTTTATTTATATGGTGAATTACATTCATAAAATTGCATGTGTTGAACCATCCATGCATCTCTGGGATGAAGCTCATCTGGTCATGATGAATAATTTTTTGATGTGCAGTTAAATTCCATTTGCTAAGATTTTATTGAGAATTTTTGCATCTATATTCATAAGGGATATTGGTCTGTAGTTTTCTTTTTTTGTTATGTCCTTTCCTGGTTTTTGTATCAAGGTGATATTTATTTCATAGAATGAGTTGGGGAGGATTCCATCCTTCTCAATGCTGTGTAATAATTTCTGCAGTAGAGGTACCAGTTCTTCTTTGTAGGTTTGGTAAAATTCAGGTGTGAACCCATCTGGTCCAGGGCTTTTTTTAATTGGAAAATGTTTTATTGCTGCTTCAATTTCTGTGCTTGATATTGGTCTGTTCAGGAATTCTATTTCTTTCTGATTGACCCTAGGGAGATTGTGTGTTTTTAAGAATTTGTTCATTTCCTCCACATTTTCAAGTCTTTGGGCATACAGATTTTTGTAATTTTCAAAGATTATGTTTTGTATTTTTGTGATACCAGTTGTGGTTTCTTCTTTTTCATTCCTGATTGAGTTCATTAAAGTCCTTTCCTTTCTGTTTATGGTCATTCTAGCAAGAGGCCAATCAATTTTGTTTATCTTTTCAAAGAACCAACTTTTTGTTTTATTAATCTTTCATATAGTTCTTTTGTTCTTGATTTCATTAAGTTTTGCTCTGATCTTGGTTATTTCTTTTCTTCTGCTGGGATTAGAATTGCTTTGCTCTTCCTTTTGCAGTTCCTTGAGAGGATTCATTAGATTGTTGATTTTTTCTCTTGCTTCCTAGTCCTGGCTAACACCTTGATTGTAGCTTTGCAGAAGATTCAGCTATGCTTGGACTGTTGATCCACAGAAAGTGTCAGATAATAAATGCATGTTGTTTTAGGCTGCTAGGTTGGTGGTAATATTGTGACACGGCAATAGATAACTAATACACCAGGTTTGTGGCTTGGGAGGCTAAGATGATGCTGATGGTGACATTCCCTGACATGGAAGACTCAAGGGAGGCCTAGAGTGTGAGGATGCAGAAAACAAGATGAGTTCAGTTTGGGCATGCTGAGTTTGCAGAGCCTAAGGATGTATAAGTGGAAGATATCCAATAGGCAGAGGGATATATAGATTGGGAGCTTCTCAAAGAAGACTCAGCTGGAAATAGAGACCTTAGAGTTACTGCATGTTAGGTTTTCTGGAAGCAGACTGTCAGATGGAAATTTATATGCAGGAAGTTCATTATGAGTATTTTGAGGCCAACATCAGTGTGAGAAGAGAAGGCCACAGGGTGGGCCTGGGATTGGGGGGAGCATGTGTGCAAAGCAGACTCGACGTAGACATCTGCTGACCTCAGGGGGAGCTCTGATGCTGGGATGGCCCAGCAAGAGGAGTAACCTCTACACCAGAGGTCCTCAAACTTTTTAAACAGGGGTCTGATTCATTGTCCCTCAGACTGTTGGAGGGCCGTTGGAGAGTGTGGCTCACATTCCACACATGCGCACTGTGGGGCCGGGATGAGTCAGCTGCTAAGTAGGACGGGCATCCGCAGCAAAAACACCCGGTGGGCCGGATAAATGTCCTCGGTGGGCCTCATGTGGCCCACTGGCTGTAGTTTGAGGACCCCTGCTCTACACCCTCCATTGCCAATAACTGGATACAGACTGCCCCCGGGAAGGTGTGTCCTTGGGTAAAGTAGTTCTCTTAGTTGAGGACAATTCCTAGAGAGGGCTGAGAACTGAGTTTAGTAGATGGCAGTGTTCGCAGGAGCTGAAGAAAGAAATCCTTCAATAGTAAAGAGAATATGAGCATCTGTGACAGGGCCACTACATTGGCAGCTGCAGCTATGGATCTTGCCGTGAGTCCCCTCAGAGAGTTGGAAGACTGGCAGGTAAAGAGGGACATGGACAGGGATGGAACACTGGGGATCACCAGGGTCACCTTCAAGTGAAGAATGGGAAGATGATGTTGAAAAGTTAAATGATTGGGAGCCTTAAGTTTTGTGTAAAGTGAACAGCACTGTAAGTTGTGGAGGTGGAACAATAAGCCATCAGATATGAGGTGTGCAATCTATGGCACAAAACAGGTTCATATTAGATCTAATAGGACAGATATTCAGATGTTAAAACATTGATGAGATCAAGCAGACTGTCAGATGGAAATTTATATGCAGGAAGTTTATTATGAGTATTTTGAGGCCAACATCAGTGTGAGAAGAGAAGGCCACAGGATGGGCCTGGGATTGCGGGGAGCATGTGTGCAAAGCAGACTCGATTTTTTGCATGTGTGCAAAAAATCTCGAGATCAAGATTTTTTTTTCTTTTTCGGCTCTACATAATGTAGACCATCTTCTTATTTTAAAATAAAAATGTTTACTGAACACTCAGTAAGTGGCAGGCACTGTGTTGTAGTGCTGGGATGCAGAAGTGACCCATGTATTCTGGTGAGGGATACAGGGAAGAAAGATACCTGTGTGCCCTGTGGCAAGTACTAGGTTTGGGGTAACACACAGAAGGTACCCTCAACCTGGAGTCATCGGGGCTCTTTCCACTCTGCTGCACTGTTCATGCACATCAGACCAGCCATGGTGTCCCTGTCGTTCACCACTGTGCTGCCTGTAACGGGTTAGTTTCCATAAACCTCAGCTCCTGCATTTGTAAAATTGGGGAAATAACCATTATCCTACAGAATTGTTCTACAAACTATTTCTGATTCATTAATTGAACAAATAATTATTGATGCCCACAACATGCCAAACCTATATGAACTTTTTCTGGAAGTTGTGTCATTGCACTTTCTAAACATGAAATCTACCTTACTGCCAGGTATGAACTTTCACTATAACAGAAAGCATTTCATGACAGCATCACAACCCTCAGTGAATCACCTGTTTGGGTCAAGTAATCCTTTGTTAATAAGCAAGAATAAGAAACTGAGTTGACATCTTTTTTAGGAGTTGGAAATTTGATAACTTATTTTTTAGCAGAGGGAGAATAAAATTACACTATTAACTTTAGAGATAGTGTTTTACATAGTGAATCTTGTTGGCTTTGGTGATTTTAGAGGGTGGCAATATTTCAATTATTTTCCTCTGGACCTGTTCTTTCATTGAAACACAATGACTTTCCATCATAGTATTTCCCATGTCAAATATGTGCACTGTCGCCATGTGGAGAAATAGACTAGGCTGAAAAGAGAAATTTTTAACTATTAGAGAAAGAGAGAGAGAGAGAGAGAGAGAGAGAGAGAGAGAGAACTTAGATGAAATATTCAGTGGAATAGTATAGGTGAAAGACATTTAATTTACAAGACCACAGCAGCACTTATAACCAATGTACATTTGCCTTTAATGTGCTTCTAGCAACTTCTTAAAAGTTCTTTTAAAGGAAAATTGTATGATAACCAAAAAGGTTATTTGAGAGTGAAAGAAGAAGTAATCAATAAATGCTTGCTGAGTTGGTGATTAAGGAAGGGTTCTGCTTTTTACCTTTATCTTACCTTCAAGTGATGTCTTCATGTGCTATGTAGATTTTATCTCCTGGTATTCCTAATAATGATAAAACCTGACACTTACTAAATGCTACTATGTGTCAGAAACTGCTAGTTTGTGTACATTGATAGGTACATTTTATCAGAATCCACTCATTTAACTCTGCTTACAAGGTGTATGCTATGATTAATCTAAATGCATAGTTGGGCGAACAGTGATGCGGAGAGAGGTTGAATTACTCACCCAGAGTCACAATAGTGGTAAGTAATAGAGGCAGGGTTAACCCCACTAGTCTGACCGGGAGCTCTAGTTCTTAACTATTGAACTAAATAGCCTCTCAAAATTATTAGCCTCTCAAAATTATCTTCTCATATACCTTTCAATGCACTCATGAAGAGTGCCCAGACTAGTGCATGCCACTGCACACTCTTCATTTCACCACAGTGGTCCCATTTTTGTTTTTCCCAAATGGTCTTATGTCCATTTACAGCTCCAGACTCATCGTAGTCACCTCTCTAATTTCCTTCTCTTAGTCCTGCTTACTTCAGTCAGCTCCTCCAGCTTACAGCAATCTCTTCTGCCTGGTCCCAGGAAACATGCTATTTCCTCATTGTTAGGTCACCTGTAGCCTTTTCTTCCTCTGGCTCATGCCTATACCCTCTTCCAGATGCAGTTTAAAGGTCCGTTTTTCCAGACATGCTTCTCCAGCTCTCCCCTGTTTCACACTATTCTTTGCAGCGTAGTGCACAAGTGTGATTCATAATTCAGTAATGTATTTGTGTATGATCCCATATCGGGTGCCTGACTGCCCCTGGCGACCCCCATAATTCATGAGGATGGGGACATGTCTTCCTGTCACCCCAGTGCCTTACACAGTGCCCTGAACAGAGTAAGTGCTTGGTTAACATCTGTTGGGTTTTCTGGGCTGAATTCTGTGCCTCCGAAAAATTCACTGAAGTCCTCAGCTCCAATACCTCAGAAAGTGACTATATTTGGGGATAGGACTTTTAAAGAGATCATTTAGGTAAAATGAGGATTAGGTTGGCCCTAACCCAGTATGAATGGTGTCCTCATAGGAAGAGGATATTAGGATGCAGGTAAAACATAGGCAGAGAGACAACCATGTGAGGACATGGAGAGAAGTTGGCCATCTACAAGCCAAGGAGGGAAACCTCAGAAGCAGTGACACCTGCTGACAACTTGATCTCATACTTCTACCCTGCAGAACTGTGATAAAGTAAATATCTTTTGCTTATGCCACGAAGTCTGTAGTAGTTTACTATGTCAGCCCTAGCAAACTAATGCGTTGGATAGCAGCCTGACATTTTCTATGTCAAAATGGCCTTTCTTCAGCTTTGATTTCCATTGCTTTCCATGTCAAACTACAACTTCCTCTTTACTGCATTTTTATCCACTAGACTCTTTTTTTTGTCTCTTCTTGATTTAAAGTAACTAATATACTAGAATATATGCAAATACTTTTCATTGTATTTACTAGTATTATTCATTACTTTCAGCAGGCTGATTACAATGATGCAAGCTTTCTTGCCAAGGTGCCCACTTTTAACCTCTAAGTCTGTGCCTATGCCAAACATGCATATAATCATTTTGGATATTTGGTGTGGAGACTGTTGATAAGCAAATGAGATACTTCTCCCAGCTGCTGCGGGGTCCATAAATTCAAGTGAGTTCATTATTTTCTTTTCTGATGTGTAATATCGCTCTAGAAAATTATCATTTAATCAGCAGTAATGACTCTCATATTTCTGCTGTACTGCTTGTTAATCTCCCTACCTAATGTAAAGAGAAAGGCTTTAGCAATGCAAATACAATCTCAGTTTAGAAACAGAGCTATGCAAAAATAAGGGATCTTTGCCCTATTCTTTTACTGTCATAACGATAGCATTTAATAGTCACAGAAACAAAACGATAATTGTACTCCGGCTGATGTACCAAGTATGATTTTCCATGAAAGGTAGTCAAATATAGGAAATGCTTCATTTGAATTTGGTAATTTTAAAAACACCCAAACACTCACATCTCTTGGTCCATTTTGAATGTTGCACATTTATCAAAAGCCGGGAGTTCTATCTCATGCAAGGTCCTATCTCTCTGTCCTCATCATGCACCTCTGCTCCTCTTGCTCACTATGCTCTGGTCACACTAGTCGTCTTCTATCTCCTTGAAAAGATTAAGCTCCTTCCCACCTCAGTGCCTTTGTACATGCTGTTGCCTCTGACTGTGACCACTTTCTCCACGTTCTTTGCCTGATAACTTCAGATTTTAGGGCTCCTTTCACTGGTGTTTTCTGGAGGAAGATGTCCCTGAATTTCCCAGGACACCGCAGGTCCCATGATGGGTCCCATATTAATTCCCAAAATATGGGGTGGCATTTTTCTTCAGAGCACTAGTCACAATGACAGTAAATATGTGTGTTTATAATCTATAACTTGTTAGCTCTGTCCCTGATATTTAGAAGGACAAATACATAGATCATTTTTTCAGACTCTCAGTCACACACTTAGATCCAGAGGTTGCCACAAAGCATTTCTGTCTTATTTTCCACCTTTGAGTGATTGACAAGTCACACTCAGGCCTCCTCCCTGGGCTTTCTGTTCTTCCTTACCTCCATGACATTCCTGGACCCCATAGCCTCATCACCACCAGGCACAGGACTCCCTTTCTTCTTCTCAATCTCTGGCTCACACAGACCATCACTTGGTTGCATCAGACTTTCCTTCAGTGGTTTGGGGTGGGAGGGCTTTAGACCAGAAGAGTGGAATGCAGAAAATTGTTTGCTTCCAGTCCAGCCAGGGAGGAATATTTGAAAGACAAAGAAATCTGTCTTTTGATAATATTGGCCACTTCTTACAGCATAAAGCCAGAAAAAATAATTCAGACGTGTTTTTGCTAATGTTTCTTCAGTCCAAGGTGTTACTGTTTCATAAGAGTAGAGTGGAGGAGACATGAATCTGAGCAATATGGTTCCAGATCTCATGCTATTTACCATTACCCAATTTACCTCACAGTGCTGTATACATTGTACAAACACCAAATAACCATTTGTGCCTGTATCAGACTACATTACAGTAATTTCCTTTGGTGCTCCTTACAAGATTGGGTGTTCCAAGACCAAAACTAATCTGCTTTAATATTGTACAATCTTAACTGTATGTAGTAGCACAGTCTTTAACATATAGTTATATTTGCTGAATTTATGTTCAGTGCAGTTCACATAAATCTTGGAGGATGGCTTCATTGCCTGACCAAGTCCCATGACTTCCATCTTATCTTTCAACTAAGGATTGAAATGTGAATCTTCTCAGTATAATAAAGTTTAATTATTGCAGTTAGGTTTCTGTGCCCAGAGGTGAAGAGTGTGTGTTCTCAATAAGTCAAATTATTAAATGAACATAATACAGTTATAAGGTAGATCATTTCATGCTCCAGAAATTTCAGAAATGCCCAGATCCTATTTTACCAGATTCCAAGACTTCAACACCAAATGGGTGGGGAATCTGCTGAGAAGAAAATCCTCCAGAGAAGCTTACCATGATCAGGGAGGTAAACCACAAGGAGTTTATTGGGTGTGGAATAAATTGATAAAATAACATCAGGAACTCAGAAAATTGGTGAAATTTGACACTGTAGAGAGAGATTTAGGGGGTTGGGTAAGGCTTAGGGGTAAGTCTTGGGGATAAATTGAATGTTGAGTGGTTAAGAGAGAGAGATGGATTTCTGGCCTTGACTGTTTGGATGGAGGTGCCAATAATCAGGAAGAGAAACACAGGAGAAAGAACGAATCATATCCACTCCCCCAAACTAGAAGGGAGGGCACAATAATAGAAGAAAAAACTAATGATTCCCCTGCTTTTAATACATATCTTTTCATTTGGGAATGACAGAAATCCAACTGGAACTAATTTACAGAAAAAGAGAACTGTGTTGGCTTCAGTTACCAAATATTTGTAAAGGTAGGTGAAGAATTGGATTTAAGCACAGTTGAAAGTGAGAACTTACAATCATGATGCTAGATATAATCTACATGTAATGACATACAAAGATCTAATTTTACTGTTCTATGTAACATTCATATCAAGCGATGAGACGTTGACATCATCCCAGAAAGTCCTTTAGTATCCTTCTTTTTAGCAATATGTGCACCTAGAAAGCATTTTACAGAAAAAATATTCACACAGCTTTAATCATAATAGCTAAACACTGCTATTCTGATTTCTAGAACCATGCGTTTCTTTTGTTTATTCTAGAACTTTTATAAATGAGATCACACAGTATGCACTCTTTTATGTGTGGCTTCTTTGACTCTGCCTATTTGTGAGATTCATCCATATTGTTATGCTTATAAAAAATGTTGTTTTTTATTCTTGAGTAATATAAAGTAACAAAAGTTATTCATTCTCTTACTGATGTACATCTGAGTGTTTCCAGGTTTTAGCTATTATGATTAAAATTGCCATGAATATTCTCGTAAAATATTTTTAAAAGTCACTTGTTGTCAATTCTCTTGGATAAATACTTAGGAGTGCAATCGCTATTCAAAATGTAGTTGTATGTTTATGTTTTAAAGAAACTGCTGAAAACCACCCAACCACAAAAATAAACAGCAAGAGAGGAGGAAAGAAACAAAGGATATACAAAACAGCCAGAAAACAATCAATAAGTCCTTATCTATCAATAATGACCTTGAGTGTAAACAGATTGAACTTTCCAGTTAGAAGATATAGACTGGCTGGATTGATAAAACCAAAAATAAAACAAACAGGATCTGCACCTTTTACCTCTTATAAAAATCAACTCACGGTGGATAACAGACTTAAACCTGAGGCATGAAACTGTAAGAATTCTAGAAGAAAATGTTGGAAAAAATCTTACAGATATTGGCCTAGGCAAAGAATTTATGAGGAAGACCCCAAAGGCAATCACAGCAACAACAAAAATAAATGGGACCTTATCAAATTAAAAAGCTTCTGCACAGCCAAGGAAACTATCATGAGAGCAAACAGACAACCCACAGAATGGGAGAGAATATTTGCATGCTACACTTCTGATAAAGGGCTGATATCAAGAAACTATATAGAACTCAGAAAAATCAGCAAAAAATAATCAAACAACCCTATCAAAGAGTGGGCAAAGGACATGAACAGAAACTTTTCAAAAGAAGATAGACTAATGGCCAACAAACATATGAAAAAATGCTCAACATCTCTAATCATCAGGGCAATGCAAATCAAAACCACAATGAAATATCACTTATCTCCAGTGAGAATGGCCTTTATCAAAAAGTCCCAAAACAATAAATGTTGGTGTGGATGCAGAGAGATAGGAGCACTCATACACTGCTGGTGGGACTGCAAACTAGTATAGCCTCTGTGGAAAGTAATATGGAGATAACCTCAAAGAGCTACAATTGGAACTACCATTTGATCCAGCAATCCCATTATTGGGCATCTACCCAAAACAACAAAAGACATTCTATAAAAAAGACATCTGTACTTGAATGTTTACAGCAGTACACTTCACAATTGGAAAGAGGTAGCAACGACTCAAGTGCCCATCAATACATGAGTGGATTAATAAAATGTATGTCATGGAGTTCTCCTCAGCTACAAAAAACAGTAATGATCTAGCACCTCTTGTATTATCCTGGATAGAGCTGGAGCCCATTCTACTAAGTGAAGTATGCCAAGAATGGAAAAACAAGCACCACATGTACTCACCATCAAATTGACGTTAAGTGATCAACACTTATGTGAACATACAGTAGTAACATTCCTTGGGTGTTAGGCAGGTAGAAGGGGGGAAGAGGGGATGAGTATATTCACACCTAATGTGTGCCATGAACACTGTCTGGGGGATGGACAGGCTTAAAGTTCTGATTCAGGTGGGGCAAAGGCGATATATATAACCTAAACATTTGTATCCCTATAATATGCTGAAAAAAATATAAATAAATAAATAGAACAAAGCAAAGCAACACACAAACAAAACCCCAAGACCTGACAATATACTTCATATAAGGAACTCATCTTACTTGTGAAAACACACACAGACTAAAAGTGAAGGGTTGGAAAAATAATTTATGCAAATAAAAACTGGAAGTGGGCAGGCTATACTTACCTTAGATAAAATGGATTTTTAAGTAAAAACTGTTATAAGACATAAAAAGGGCATTATATGTTAAGGGGGTCAATTAATAAGAGGATATAACAATTATGCACCCAACACTGGATTACCCAGATATATAAAACAAATATTCTTAGATCAAGAAGGAGAGATAGACACCAATACTATATTAGTTGTGGACTTCAACATCCCTCTGTCAGGATTGAAAATCAACAAAGAAACATTGGATATAACTACATAGTAGAACAAATGTACTTAGCAGAGATTTACAGAACTTTTTACCCGACAACTATAAAATACACATCTTTTACCCAGCACATGGAAAATTCTCCAGGATTGATCATATGTTAAGACACAAAGCGAGTGTCAAGAAACTTAAAAAATCAAAATTATATCAAGTATCCTTTTTGACCAAACTGGAATAAAACTAGAAATCAATAACAAGAGGAACATTCATAATGGTGCAAGTACACGGAAATTAAACATGTTTCTAAAAAACCAAGGGGTTGAGGAAGAAACTAAGAAGAAAATTTTAAAATGCTTTGAAACAAAAATAGAAAGACAATATACCAAACCCTATGGGATATAGCAAAAACAGTGCTAAGAAGGAAGTTTATAGCAATAAATGCCTAAGTCAAAAAACATTAAAAGATTTCAAATAAGCAACCTAACAGTGCACCTCAAGGAATAGAAAAGTAAGAAAAAACCAACCTCCAAATTAGAAGGAAAAACTTAATAAAAATCAGAATAGAAATAAATAAAATTGAAACACAAATAAAAACGGTTAACAAAGTAAAAAATTGGTTTCTTCAAAAGAAAAGCATAGTCAACAAATCACTATCTAGACTAAGAAAAGAGTTAAAACCCAAATAAAGTAAGTCAGCAACAAAAAAGGAGACTTCACAACTTATACCACAGAAATTCAAAGGATCATCACATATGTCAAAAAATTTGAAAACTGAGAGGAAGTGGGTAAACTTTTGGACACATACAACCTACCAAGAGTTAAGTGAACCAAGTAGAACTACAACACCTGAACATATCAGTAATGAGTAACATGGTTGAATCTGTAATAAAAAGTCCTCCAACAAAGAAGAAAAATCCAGGACTTGATGACTTCACTCATGAATTTCAACAAACTTTTAAAGGAGAACCAATACCAATTTTTCTTAAACTATTCAGAAAACTTGAAGAAGAGTAAATTATTTCAAACTCATTATATAAGGCCAGCATAACCCTGATAACAAAACCAGATAAGGACACTGTATAAATAGAAAACTGCTGGCCAGTATCCCTGATGAACATAGATGAAAATGTCTTCAAAGAAGTACTAGCAAAACAAATCCAACAGCACATTAAAAAGATCAAACACCACAATTGAGTGGGATTTTTCCAAGGGAGGACAGGATAGTTCAACTTATGTGAATCAATAAACATAATACGTCATATAAATAGAATGGGCAAAAACCATATGTTCATCTCAATGGATGTAGGAAAACATTTGATAAAAGTTCAACATTTTTTTATGATAATGATTCTCAATAATTTAGGGATAAAAGGAAATTACCTTAATACAATAAAGGCTATGTATGAAAAATTGACAGCTAACATAGTGCTGAACTAGCAACTGGAAGAATACAAAGAATGCCCACTGTCACTATTCATACTCAACCTAGTACTGGAAGCCTTAGAGAAATTAAGCAAGAGAAAGAAAGAAAGGGCATACAAATTGGAAAAAAGGAAGTCAAATTGTCCTTCTTTGCAGGTAACATTATTAAATATTTTAAAAAGCCTAAAGATTCTACCACAAAACTGTTAGAACTAACAAACAAATTCATTAAAGTTGTAGGACACAAAATCAGCATAAAATGTCAGCACTTTTTACATGAATGATGAAGTAGCTGGAAACAAATCAAGAAAGCAACCTAATTTACAATAGCTAAAAGAAAAATACCTAGGAATAAATGTAAACAAGGAGGTGAAAGATTTCTATAAATAAATTATAAAACACTGAGGAAAGAAATTGAAGAACACACACAAAAATGGAAAGATATTCCATGTTCACGGAACTGGAAGAATTAATATTGTTAAAATGACCATAATACTCAAAGTGAACTGTAGATTCAATGCAATCCCCCTCAAAATTAAAATTATATTCTTTACAGAAATAGAAAAAAATCTTAAAATTTGTATAGAAGCACAAAGACCCTGAATAGCCAAGGCAATTCGACCAAAAAGAGCAAAGTTGGAGTTATCACACTATCTGACTTCAAAATACAGCACAAAGAAGCTATAGTAACCAAAATGGCACAGTACTGGCATAAAAACAGATACATAGACTAAGGGAACAGGATAGAGAATTTGGATATTAGCCCCAAAATTAATACATGTATCTACAGCCAAGTGATTTTTGACAAATGTACCAAGAACATTAATTGGGGGAAAGGGCAGTGTTTTCAATAGGTGAGTCTAAGAAACTAAGTATCCATACACAGAAGAATTAAATTAGACATCCATCTCAAACCCTATACAAAAAGCAACTCAAAATGTATTAAAGACCTAAATGTAAGACCCAAAACTATAAATCTACTAGAAGAAAACATAGGGTTAGACACTAGAAGTTGGAGATATCATCACCCTGTAACTATGCTCAGGATTCCACTGATGAAACAAGAATATTTTAGGAAGACTGCTGTCCAACAGTCCTTTCTTAGATGGTGGAATGTTCTATATTTGTGGTGTTCATTATGGTAGTCACTGGCCATCTGTGAATTTTGAGCACTTGAAATGTGGCCAGTGTGCATGAGGAATTGAATTTTAAATTTTATTTAATTTCAATTTCTTTAAATAGTCACATGTAGACAAGGCAGCATTAGAGAAACAAAATGAAGGTCTGCTATCACTTTCTTTTTATGCAGTCCATCCATCATTGTTAATGATAGCTTTGTTGTTACTACCTGTGGAAAGATCCATATTTCATCAAAAAATGTGATTTAAACTTTCTTCAGGGTTGAGATTTTATTAAACTTAGCAGCTAATAAAATACCTGAACCATATGAGAGGAATCTATGTATCATTGTTCTCTCTCTGGGTATACAAAAATAATGCTGAATTCTTATTTTTATGTAAAATAAAAGACCTTCCAATTATATACATATAAAGAAATTTAATGGCCAATGTGATGGAAAATTCTGTTCCATTGGTATATGTCTTGACTTTTATACCAGTACAATGCTGTTTTTTCTACTACATCCTTGTAGTATAATTTTAAAGTCAGGTAATGTGACGCCTCCAGATTTGTTGTTTTTACTAAATATTACTTTGGCTATTTGGGCCGTTTTTTTTATTCCAAATGAAGTTTAGGATATATTTTTTTTTAGGTCTGTGAAATATGCTGCTGGTATGTTGATGGGAATTGCCTTGAATCTGTAAATCACTTTGGACAATATAGACATTTTAACAATGGTGAGTCTACCAATCCACGAGCAGGGCATGTTTTTCCATTTGTTTGTGGCACCTGCAATTTCTTTCATCAGTGTTTCGCAGTTCTCCTTATAGAGATCTTTTACCTCCTTTGTTAAGTATATTCCTAAGTATTTTATTTTCTTTATAGCTATTGTGAATGGTATTAAGTCTTTGATTTGACTCTAAGCTTGACTGTTATTAGTATATAGAAAGGCTATTAATTTATGTACATTGGTTTTATAACGTGAGACATTCCTAAATTTATCAAATCTGGGAGTCTTTTGGTAGAGTCTTCAGGGTTTTCTAGATAAAGGATTATATCGTCAGCAAACAGGGATAGTTTGACCTCCTCTTTACCAATTTAGATACCCTTTATTTCTTTCTCTTGCCCAATTGCTCTGGCTAGGACTTTCAGTACTATGTTGAATAGAAATGGTGACAGTGTGCTTCTTTGTCTTGGTCCAGTTCTTAGGGGAAATGCTTTCAGCTTTTCACCAGTCAGTGTGATGTTGGCTATGGGTTCATCATATATAGCTTTTATAATTTTGATGTATGTTCCTTCTATGCTTAGTTTGTTGAAGATTTTTATCATAAAAGGGGGGCTGGAGTTTATCAAATGTTTTTTCTGCATCTGTTTGAGATGATTGTGTGGTCTTTGTTTTTATTTCTGTTTATGTGGTGGATCACTTTTATTGGTTTGCATGTGTTAAATCACCCTTGCGTCCCTGGGATGAAACCTATTTGATCATAGTGAACTACCCTTTTGATGTACTGTTGAATTCAGTTTGCTAATATTTCATCGAGGATTTTTGCATCTATGCTTGTAAGGGATGTTGGTCTCTAGTTTCCTTTTTTTGTTTCTGTTGTTGTATCCTTTCCTGGCTTTGATATCAAGGTGATAGTGGCTTTATAGAATGAGTTAGGTAGGATTCCTTTCTTTCCTTGTTTGTTTCCACTGGCTATCTCCTCTCGATAGGCTACATTTTGCTGCATCTTTGAATGTTTCATAATTTTTTTATTGAATGCCAAATATTGTGTATAAGAGAATAGCAGAGATAAAAGTAGATAATATTTATCTCTAGAGAATGATGTTTTTCTTCTTTTATCAAACTGTTAGTGTGTAAGGTATGGCAGAAAGGATTGAAGCAAATTAGTGTAGTCTATAGTTGAGCTGGCTCTGAGATTTTCTGCTGCTTTAGTTAGATTCAGCTCTTTAAAGTCATCAAATTATTTGACGGTGGAACCTATTTTTTAAATTTAGGGGTTTGGGTTCTGAGTACCTAGGAGTTATGTCTTACTTTGCATACCTGGGCATCATACTTTAATGAGATATATGAACTTGAACTTCAGTGTAAATCTTTCTCATCTCTCCTGCCCTTCTAGTGGTAGATAGTTCATATTGACGTTCAATGTAAGGTTCATAGTGCTTGTGGCTTTTTTTCTCAGCTCTTCTTCTCTGTGCTTATTCTTTGGCAGGCTTCACAAATCTGTACCACAACGTGGTTTTGTTTAGCTCTCTTCCCTAGGTTCAGAATGCCACTACTCAGAATGCCTCAAACTCAGTGTAGGTTTCAGATGATCTGTAGGGTTTCTCACAGTTCTCAGGCCCTGCCTTCTGAACACAGCAGGCCTGTGTGACTCTGCCACCCGAGCCTCCTCTTTGTCTTCACTGCTCTTCCATCTTCTCTCTCTGACTTGGCATTATTCTCCCAAATTAGCTTTTCCATGAGGCAGGAGATCTGGCTGTCAGCAGATTGGGGCTCCTAACTTGTAAGATCTGTGAACAGATAAGGATTTAATTACATATAGCTAAAGCGTGTATGTATATATATATATATATATATATATATATATAAAAATACAGTCAATCCTCATTATTCATGGATTCTGTATTTTAGAATTCACGGAACTTTAGTGATCATTCATGGGCATACATAGCAGAATGCCAAAAGATTTAAGTCACCTGATGCATAAACTTTCAGCTGAGGTCATATAAGTTGACACTGCCTTTTTGTCAGTATATTTATATATTTTATTTATATATATATATATGTATACACACACACATATATATGTCATATATTTAACCCTTTGCACTCGGATGTCAATTGTGACTCGACACGGTTAGCAAAAATTATAGAGATTAAAATTAATCTTTGAATGTATCAATAATTTGAAATATAAAAAAAATCCAAATAAACAAGTTTGTATGAAAAGAAACTCCAGTTTTTTATTGTACTGCTGCGCTTCATAAAATCTGGTATATTTAAAAAATTAAATCCCTGGTAGAATAAAGGAATCGAGAAAAAGCAAGCGAGTGCAAAGGGTTAATCTTTATAATAATCCCATGAATAGCTAAAATTATTATTTTTTTTTAAGAAATCGAGGCTCAGAGACATTGCCTTGTCTAAGATTAGACAAATACTAAATCTTTGGATTCAAGTGCTACATACTGAAAGTTTGGATTCAAATGCAGGCTTTTTTCCCCTCAGATCTTAACAGTCTTTGCAGCTACAGTTTGCCACTTCTTTAGTTGGCTTGGCTTATGTTTTATGAGCATCTCTGGACCAGTAACTCTGTCCAAATGATAGAGGACTATACTGGCCTAGTTCAGAACATATGCCTACTCCTTGAGCAGGTCAGCTACCCAGAATGTTGAATGGCTTCTATGGGGGGGAGGGCAGAGGAAGATTGAGAATCTGAAACAGTCACCACAAGGATGGCTGACAGATTACATATGAGGCCCTGAGTTGCAGAGATTCTTATGAGAGAGTTTGGTGTTCCCACACTAGGAAGCTCTGATTAATGGAAAGAAAAAACAAATGCCCCAAGGAAGTCAAATGAATCTCCTTCCAAACCCTGAGTCTATTTACTATCTGTAGGGTATCTAGGAATATTACCTGATTTTTCTTTGCTTAAGTGTTTCATCTGTAAATTGGGTCCAATGCATACCCTTATCTGGTAATCGTGAGAATCAAATAAGATGACATTGTAAGGGGTCTTGCCAAGCATAAAAGTATTCCACAAGAACTCCTTCCACTCTACTGTAGCTCCTTTTAAGTGAGTAGTCAATCACAGGTTCCACCTCAGTAGGATTTTTTTTAGATGCTTGCTTTTAGTTTATCCTCTCCCTGGAAATCCTGCAATTCCTTTACTAGTAATCCAGCCAGAAAATGAGAATTGCACCTGTGCTGCATAGAAAACACTAACTTGGTTTTCAGCTTGACATTTTCCTTCAGATCCAGAAGAAATTTAGGATAACACAAGCTTTAACAATACCATTATTTCTCTTTCTCTCTCTCTCTCTCTCTCTCTCTCTCTCTCTCTCTGTTGCATCCTAGTAGTTCTCATTGGGCTTAACATGCTTCCTTTGGTGACTATCCTTAGAGTTATTCCTTTAAAGTTTAAAAAAATTGTGGTAAAATTTACCATTATAGCCATTTTTTTCTGGTTTATATATTTATTTTTATTGTAAATATGCATAAAAAATGTATCACTTTAACCATTTTTACTTATGGCATTAAGTACATGTACATTGCTGTGCAACCATCATCACTATCCATCTCTAGAAACTTCTCATCTTCCCACACTGAAACTCTAAACCTATTAAACAATAACTCCAATTCCTCCCTCCTTCCTGGAGTTATTTCTTTGAACTAAGGTATTGTCATCAGAAAATGTTCCTAAAATTTTCATGTTTCCTGAGTATGAAGAAAGGATAGCATATTATCACATTAAAGTCGACAAACATTAATACAATACAAAGACAAACATTTATCGAGTGCTTCCTTTGTATAGGAATTATGCTAAGCACTTTACAGGCATTGTCTAATTTAATCCTCTCAATAAACCTAGGAAGCAGGATTTTTAAATTTGAAAAATGAAAAAAAAAAAAATCAAGCCGGGCGCGGTGGCTCAAGCCTGTAATCCTAGCTCTTTGGGAGGCCGAGGTGGGCGGATCGTTTGAGCTCAGGAGTTCGAGACCAGCCTGAGCAAGAGCGAGATCCCATCTCTACTATAAATAGAAAGAAATTAATTGGCCAACTAAAATATATATAGAAAAAAAAATTAGCCGGGCATGGTGGCACATGCCTGTAGTCCCAGATACTTGGGAGGCTGAGGCAGCAGGATTGCTTGAGCCCAGGAGTTTGAGGTTGCTGTGAGCTAGGCTGACGCCACGGCACTCACTCTAGCCTGGGCAATAAAGTGAAA